>PVIU01015786.1:0-47088 GCA_004026605.1 Ondatra zibethicus
TATGTTGTTTTATTGCTATTGCTAGAACTTCAACCACTATATTCAAGAGATATGGTGAGAGTAGAAAGCCTTGTCTTGTTTCTGATTTTAGTGAAATGGCTTTGAGTTTCTCTCCATTTAATTTGACATTAGCTGTCAACTTACTGTATATTGCTTTTATTACATTTAGGTATAAACCTTGTATCCTTAATCTCTCCAAGATCTTTATCATAAAGGGGTGTTGAATTTTGTCAAATGCTTTTTCAGCATCTAATGAAATGATCATACTTTTTTTCAGTTTAATATGTGATGGATTACATTGATAGGTTTCCATATGTTGAGCCAGCCCTGCATCTCTGGGATGAAACCTACTTGATCATAATGGATGATTTTTTGATGTGTTCTTGGACTCAGTTTACCAGTATTTTATTGAGAATTTTTGCATCGATATTCATGGGTGAGATTGGTATTAGCTCTTCTTGAAAGTTCTGGTACAATTCTGACCAAACCCATCTGGTCCAGGGCTTTTTTTTGGTTGGGAGGTTTTTGATGACAGCATCTATTTTCTCATGACTTATAGGTCAATTTAAATTGTTCACCTGGTCTTGATTTAACTTTTCTATATGGTACTTATATTAAAAAATGTCCATTTCTTTTACATTTTTCGATTTTGTGGCATACAGGCTTTTGTAGTAAGACCTAATGATTCTCTGAATTTCCTCAGTGTCTGTTGTTATGTCCCCCTTTTCATTTCTGATCTCATTAATTTGTATGTTCTTTCTCTGTCTTTTGATTAGTTTGGATAGGGGCTTGCCAGTCCTTCCTGTTGATTTTCCCAAAGAACCAGCACTTTGTTTCATTGATTCTTTGGATTGTTTTCTTTGTTTCTATTTTGTTGCTTTCAGCCCTCAGTTTGATTATTTCCAGTCCTCTACTCCTCCTTGGTTAGTGTCCTTCTTTTTTCCTAGATCTTTCAGGTGTGCTGTTAAGTCTCTAATGTGAGCTCTCTCCATTTTCTTTATTTTGGCACTTAGTGCTATGAACTTTCCTCTTAGCACTGCTTTATAGTGTCCATTAGGTTTGGGTATGTTGTGTCTTTATTTTCATTGAATTCAAGGAAGACTTTAATTTCTTTCTTTATTTCTTCCCTGACCCAGGGGTGGTTTAGTAGTTAACTGTTCAGTTTCCATGACTTTGTAGGCTTTCTGGGGGTGAAATTATTGTGAAATTCTAGCTTTATTCCATGGTGATCCGACAAGAGACAAGCTGTTACTACAAATTTTTTGTATCTGTGGATGCTTGCTTTGTTACTCAGTTGAATTTCTTCTATCTTTTTGTTTTTCTTTTCTTCCATTTCTTTAAGGGAGTTTTTACTACCTGTTTAAGGTTCTCCATCATTTCATAACGTTATGTTTAAAGTCGATTTCTTTGACTTCTGGGTTAGGGTGTTCAAGTCTTCCTGTTGCGTGTTCACCTGATTCTGGTGTTATCATGTTGCTTTGCAGGTCATTGGAGGAATTTTTGCATTCGCATCTGCCCATCTCTTCCTTCAAATGCAGACTGGAGATTCTTGGCATCTTGGTCCAATCTTTGCTGTGGCTGACTATGTACTTGGGTGTTTGTTGGTCTGCCTTCTCTTAGGTACCCTCAGCACTCGAGCTGGCTCTCAGATCCCCTCCACCCTGAAGCAGGCTGTGCTGGAGGATTTAAGGACCCTGAAAATGGAAAGGAGTGCTTGGGGGCAAGATGGGATTGGGTAAATTAAGAAAGCCAGTAGCCGGGGAGACTCCCTGTTAGATGTCCAGAAAACATTTAGGGAATTAGAGGGGGACTGTACTCTGTTCCTGGAACCATCTGGCTGGGTGGTCACACACTGACCACTCCAGATGGATCTTCTCAGTACTGGAGCAGGGCAGGCCTGTTCATACATTTCTAATCTTATTCAAGTTATTGTACCTATACAGCTCATTTAACAATGAAATTCAAATTTCTAGTCCTTTAAAATTATTATTACAAAATATCAAGTATAGTATAGAAATGCAGGTTAGTAGTTAGTCACTTGTCATAATCAAATTTTTCATCCGAATTATGTTTTCAAGGTCAAACAGATATATTTTAGATAGATAGGTGGTCTTCAAACACTTCAGAAATCTACAGAATATGGCATTTAAGGTGTTTTAATAACATAGGTTCTTTTTTTTTTGGACAGTGAGACATATCTACTTCTGGCAGCACCAATCTACTTCAGAGAAGATGATGAGCAATGAAGAAACTCCACATGGAATTTAGTCTCTTTGTGGCAAAAGTTAGCCACTGGACAGGAAAGTGCCCTTGCCTCAACTGTTGACATTATGTTGTACAAATAGGACATGAATAACACATAAGAAAGTGACTCCAGAACATGATCAAGACAAGGTATGACAACACTTTAGAATATCCTGCTTAACAGACAAGTCTGTCAGATATTGTAGGCCTGTAGGCCAAAGATGGATGCCCAAATGTTACAGAGAAGCCTTGGGTGACTGTCCAGGCAGTCAGCTGTTTCTAGCATTTCTCAAGTTTTTTAAAACTCACTTAATGCACTTCATGTTTAATTAGGTAATATCCTTTTCAGATCCCTGATGGAGTTGAAGACTAAACAGTTATAGTCATAGTTTTGGCTTGTTAACAAATTCAGAAAAGAAACTCCTACATCTGGGTGACATTTGTGTGGCATTTTTTTTTGTGGCCCTGAAAGTGTGACCATTGCCTCTCTGATGTTTGAGCTGGTTCTCTGGAGCATATTCCCTATGGTAGAAAGCCTTATTCAGTCTTGATACCATGGGGAAGAGCTTGTTCCTGCCTCAAAGTGACTTGCCATGCTTTGTTGATCCCCCTGGGAGGCCCTACCCCATCTGAATGGAGATGGAGGAGGATTTGATAGAAAGGATGAAAGGGTGTGGGGAATGAGACAGCAGGAGAGGGAAAGGGGATTCTGTGGTTGGTATGTGAAATGAGTAAAAAAATGTTGGATAAAAAAGTAAATTTAAAAAAGGAAACTCGTATAAAGAAGTATTAAGTGTTTAGGGTTGAGAGACATTTAAGATAGTTAGGGGCTGGTAATGCAAATTAGAATGGAAAGTGAATTAGGTACAGCACTTTGGATTCACCAAAATAGGATAGATAATGGTGTATTTTCTCTGAATTTGTCACATGCTAATGGATTAGATATTGTTAATGTAATTATTGCCTGTATATATTTGTATATCACTATTTTTTATTTTATTGATTTTTATTAAACTCTACATTTTTCTCTGCTCCCCTCCCTGCCTCTTCCCTTCCCTTCAACCCTCTCCCAAAGTCTCCATGCTTCCAATTTACTCAGGAGATCTTGTCTTTTTCTACTTTCCATGTAGATTAGATCTATGTCTGTCTCTCTTAGTGTCCTCATTGTTGTCTAAGTTCTCTGGGATTGTGATTTGTAGGCTGGTTTTCTTTGCTTTATGATTAAGAACCACTTATGAATGAGTACGCACGATAATTGTCCTTCTGTGTCTGGGTTACCTCACTCAAAATGATGTTTTCTGTTATACCTATCTTTCTGTGTTGGTTATAACCTTCTCTTTTTAATTTAGAGAAAAGGGAGAAATGATATATTTTGTATGTGTTCTGATGAATAAAGTTTGCCTGGAGATTAGAGGGTGGAGTTAGCCACTAGTTGATTAATTAATGAATGTGGCTGTACCTTTGCTTCTCTGATCTCTTGGCTTTACCCTGATAGTTGACTCCAGGATTTTATTATTAAGATTAGTTAAGATCACTCTTCAATGTTTTGTCTATAAGTCACTGCTGAATTTTCCACTATTATAGTCATTATTTCAAATCTGGCCATTGTTTAATGCATAAGTCACTGACAAAAGTCAGGAATTTTCTTCTCTGTTTTGATGTTGCTCACTGCCTTAATGTTGCTCCTAAGTACTTAGAGAACTGCTTGTTGAATAAGGATGGAACTAAAATGCATATGTTCAAGATCTTTCCTTATGAAACACACTCCCTGAAAATACATACTATTAACCTCATCTTCTTTATATATGACTAGTGGTTCCTCTGATCTTATTATTATATGCTAGATATTGACAAATCTACTCTTTCTATGAGTAATTTTCTTCATATGTGTGCATTCACCAATAAAAAATGTGGCTAGAAGAATAATTGCTTACAGTAAGACTGGGCACATCCTTTTCTATTAAGGTTGGATGAAGCAGTCTGTTAAGAGGGATATGTCACAAAAGCAAGCAACACAATCAAAGACAGCCTCTACTCTCACTATTAGAAATCTCATAAAAGACCAAGTTACACAATTGTAGCATGTGCAAAAGGTTTATGTCAGTCCCATGCAAGCTCCCTGTAAAGTAGATATTTTTTAAACCTTGAGTCTTTGTTGCTTATTTATCTGAATTTTATTAACTAATATTGACATGCAGTATTCAATCAATGAATACTATGTGTAATGGTCTCAGGGAACCTGCAGCATTTTATTTTTACCATTACACTGTGTACAATTAATATGTGTTTACATAAATCATGTCATCCCAGTATTTAAATTAAAATTGGGTTATCCTGTAAATAAATATATATATATATATATATTTCATTTTGTCTGAACTTGACATTTAATGCAGGGTTGTGGAGTTCCTAGAAAGCATTCTTCCAGACAGGTTTTAAATTAATGCATTAGAACAATAATAAAATGCTATGACTTAGATCCTTTATAAGCAACAGAAATTAATTTATAACCTGTGATTGTTAGAGATGGGATATTCAAGATCAAAGTACCAGCAGATTTTGTATTTGTTGGGAATGTCACCTTTTCATATAATGAGAGAGGCCAGCTAATTGTCATGGTTTACATAAGAATGGCTCTCCTTGGCTCATATAGTTGAATATTTGGTTCTCAGTTCATGGACTATTTAGAAAGATAAGGCAGTATAGCTTTGTTGGAAAAAGTATGTCATGGGGAGTCACTTTTTGAGGTTTCAAAAACCCACACCAACACAGTCTTGCTTTTTCTTTCTTTTTTTTAACGTTATTAATATTAGGAATCAAAATTTCCACTTCCTTCCTTCCTCCCACTTCCCTCACACTCCCCCATTCACCGTTCCCCATCCTGCTCCAGTCCTAAGAGAGGGCAGTATACCCTGCCCTGTGGGAAGTCCAAGGCCCTCCCCCTCCATCCAGGCTTAGGAAGGTGTGCATCCAAATAGACTAGGATCCCAAAAAGGCAGAACATGCCAAAGAGACAAATCCCAGTGCCATTATCATTGGCTTCTCAGTCTGCTCCAGTTAGCAGCCATATTCAGAGGGTCCAGTTTGATCCTATGCTCATTCAGTCCTACTCCAGCTGGCTTTGGTGAGCTCCCATTAGATCAGGCACACTGTCTCAGTGGGTGGATCAACCCCTCATGGTCCTGACTTTCTTGTTCATATTCTCCCTCCTTCTACTCTTCAACTGGACCTTGGGAGCTCAGTCCAGTACTCCCATGTGTCTCTGTCTCTATCTCCATCTGTCGTTGGATGAAGGTTCTATGGTGATATTCAAGATAGTCATCAGTCTGACTACAGAACAAAGCCAATTCAGGCACCCTCTCCTCTACTGCCCAAGGACATAGCTGGGGACATCCCTGTGGACACCTGGGAACTCCACTAGAGCCAAGCCTCTGGCCAAATCTAAAATACCTTAATTAAGATATCTTCTTCCCTGTTCCCATAACAGCCTTTCCTCCATCTCAACCATCCCACTCCCCCAAGCTCTCCCCAATCCACCCCTGCTGCCTTCTCTTTCCCGCTCTCCCCTTCTTCCACCCCACCCCAACCCTGATGCTACCAACTATTGCCTGGCAATGTTGTCTGCTTGCAATTTCTAGGAAGTCTATATATGTTTTTGTTTGGGTTCAACTTATTACTTAGGTTCTCTAGGATTGTGAACTATAGGCTCAATGTCCTTTGTTTATGGCTAGAATGCACTAATGAGTGAGTACATACCATATTCATATTTTTGTTTCTGGGTTATCTCACTCAGGAAAGTGTTTTCTACTTCCATCCATTTGCATGCAAAACTCTAGATGTCATTGTTTTCTACTGCTGAATAGTACTCTAATGTGTAGATGTGCCACACTTTCATTATCCATTCTTCTATTGAGGGGCATCTAGGTTGTTTCCAGGTTCTGTTTAGTACAAATAATGCTGCTATGAACATAGTTGAACAAATGCTTTTATAGTATGATTGGGCATCTCTTGGGTATATTCCCAAGACTGGTATTGCTTGATCTTGAGGTAGGTTGATTCCAAATTTTCTGAGACACTGCCACACTGATTTTCAAAGTGGTTGTACAAGTTTGTATTCCCACCAGCAATGGATGAGGGTTCCCCTTACTCCACATCCTCTCCAGCATAGGTTATCACTGGTGTTTTTGATTTTAGCTATTCCGATAGGTGTAGGATGGTATCTCAAAGTTGTTTTGATTTGCATTTCCCTGATCGCTAAGGAAGTTGAACATGACCTTAAGTATCTTTTGGCCATTTGAACATCTTCTGTTGAGAATTCATTGTTCAGATCACTATCCCATTTTTTAATTGGGTTATTTAGGATTTTAATGTCTAGCTTCTTGAGTTCTTTATATGTTTGGAGTTCAGGCCTTTGTCTGATGTGGGGTTGGTGAAGATCTTTTCCCAATCAGTGGATTGCCTTTTTGTCTTAATGACTGTATCCTTTGCTTTACATAAGCTTCTCAATTTCAGGAGGTTCCATTTATTCATTGTCGCTCTTATTGTCTGTGCTACTGGGGTTATAGGTAGGAAGTGGTCTCCTGTTGCCATGTATTTCAGGCTACTTCCTACTTTATGTTCTATCAAGTTCAGAGTGGTCAGATTTATATTGGTGTCTTTAATCCATTTGGACTTGAGTTTTGTGCATGGTGATAGATATGGATCTATTTTCATTTTTCTACAGGTTGACATCCAGTTATGCCAGCACCATTTATTAAAGATGCTTTCTTTCTTGCATTGTATAATTTTAGCCTCTTTGTCAACAATCAGATGTTTATAGGTTTGTGGATTAATAACCGGGTCTACGATTCCATTCCATTGGTCAATGTCTCTGTTTTTATGCCAATACCAAGCTGTTTTCATTACTGTAGCTCTGTAATAGAGTTTGAAGTTAGGGATGGTAATGCCTCTGGAAGCTCCTTTATTGTATAGGATTGTTTTCGATATCCTGGGATTTTTTTTTTCCATATAAAGTTAATTATTGTTCTCTCAAGGTCTGTAAAGAATTTTGTTGGGATTTTGATGGGGATTGCATTGAATCTATAGATTGCCTTTGGTAGAATTGCCAGTTTTACTTTGTTGATCCTACCAGTCCAAGAACATGGGAGATCCTTCCATTTTCTGATATCCTCTTCAATTTCTGTCTTCAAACTTAAAGTTCTTGTCAAATAGATCTTTCACTTCCTTGGTTAGTGTTACCCCAAGATACTTTATGCTATTTGTGGGTACCGTGAAAAGTGATGTTTCTCTGATTTTGCTCTCTGCTTCTTTATCCTTTGTCTATAGAAGGGCTACTGATTTTTTTTTTAAGTTGATCTTGTAACCTGCCACATCACTGAAGGTATTTATCAACTGTAGGAGTTCTTTGGTAGAGTTTTGTGGGTCACTAATGTACACTATCATATCATCTGCAAATAACGAAAGTTTGACTTCTTCCTTTCCAATTCGAATCCCCTTGATCTCCATATGTTGTCTTATTGCTATTGCTAGAACTTCAAGCACTATGTTGAAGAGATATGGAGAGTCGACAGCCTTGTCTTGTTCCTGATTTTAGTGGAATTGATTTGAGTTTGTCTCCATTTAATGTGATGTTAGCTGTTGGCTTGCTGTGTATTACTTTTATTATATTTAGATATGAACCATGTAACCCTAATCTCTCCAAGACCTTTATCATAAAGGAATGTTGAATTTTGTCAAATGATTTTCATCATCTAATGAAATGATCATATGTTTTTTTTCTTTTAGAAATGAAAATTACTGCAGACAAGTGAAAAAATGTAGAAGTAAGAAAGGTGATCTTCTCTCGGACACCAACTAACTGTTCAGTGCCAAATGAACAACATCCCTGAAAACATGCATACAAGTAACCTTATATGACTGAACAAGTAGAAATATATATGTATATGCATATACGTATGTGCATGCAGTAACTATCAGTGCAAAGGAAGACCACAAATGTAAAGAAGTGCAGGGAGAGGTATACAGTGTGTTTAGAGAGAGGAAAGGGAAAGGAGAATTGTTCCACTTATCATCTAAACAATAAATTGCCAAAAGATGTTAACCGTCAAGGAAAACCAATGTAAAATGTTTCTGAGAGGTCTATCATCCCTATCATTAAGAAAAGAAATGACAAAATATATTAGTAAGGATGTAAGAAAAAGGGAAACTTTATTTGATGATGCAACTATTTTGAAAATCAATGTTATTTCCTTAAAATTTAAAAATCTAGCTTCATATTATCCATTTGTCTTATTCCTAAGAATATATGCAAAAGACTCTGAATCCTTCTCAATATTCATGTTCATTGATTTTTTATTAACAGTGAGGAAATGAAACCAGCCAACAAATGAATCAGGAAAGAAAACATGCCACTGAAGCAATTTGAATTTTATTCAAATGTAAAGAAAAATGAGATTATGACATTGGGATGAAAATGGGTGGAATTGGATAAATAATGTTTCATCACAGAATATGAACTCAGAAACACAAATACCACATCCTCTTTCTCATATATATGTACTGGTTTCTAATATTTACATGAGTGACTTATATGGGAGTGATGGGAATGGAGGTCAGGATATGGGAATGGGATACAGGAGAAGGAAAATAGGCTTGGAGACTTGGAGGAAAATTATGGAGGAAAAGTGAATATGTGATGTGAAAGTGGAAAGGACCATAGGAGGACAGAGAGGTGAGGCACATAGATGAGAGAGAGGAGAAGCTGGTGCTACTTTAATTTATTATAAATGCAAATTCCAATAAAAACTGTTACTTGTATACTAATAATGTATTCCAGAAAGAAAAGGAAAAAGATTAGACAACTGTCATGATCATTTGCAATAAAGAATTCTCAGCAACCTCAGAATCAGTGGGATGTACTTAGTCTGAATTATGACAGAAAAGTCTATTAGAGACTTCATACTCAAGGGTAGTCTTTATGCTTCCTATAAGAGATCATGAATATCATTTTTCTTAACATATTATTGGAGATCCTAGTCAATGAAATGAAACAAGTAAAAGAATGAATAAAACTGTATGAAAAAAAGAGATTAAATTTTCTTTTCATCATGCTTGCAGAAACTACTACAATGAACCCACAAAATGGCTTTAAGAATCTCAACTAATAGAAAGTTTCCAAAACAGATTAATTCACAAATTTAATTTAAAAATAAATTAAATCATAAGTCTATTCACAATAATCTTAAAAATTAGGAATAAATGATATATAAAATATTAATTCTGAAAGTTATAAAAATTGCAAAAGGAAGTAGAACAGGAGTTTGAAATGTATGTGCCACATTCATTCATAGTTTAAAAAAATCAATTTTGTAAGACAATCAATCTTCCTCAAAGTGAAGTAGATGGTGAACAAAATCCCAAGAACATTTTAAAAACTACATAGAACCAAAATTAAAACAGCATAATGTTTTTGAAAGAACTAAGTAATTTACACTAAAAGGCTTAAAATTTTCTTATAATGTTAAAGGAATAAAAATAATTTATGTCATAGTATTGCTATAATAATTTAAATATAAATAAATACAATAATATAAATAAATATATATCAACTTATTGTCAAGAAATGTGCCAAGGTTATTTAGACATTAAGGTAACTATTAGAGTTTCCAATGACTCTCTAAGTATTACTCCGAATGTTTTATGCAGAGGCAAAAGCCACAAATGGTGAGCACCATGTGATATATTCTTAAAGGCTAGCTATAGATCTCTCTTAAATGTTCATATCCAAATCCCTGCTGTAATTAGATTACCAAGGAAAAATAGAAAGTGCATTTAAATGATTTCAAATGATACTTTTTTACCATTTGAAAGAGTATGAAATATAAGTAAATGAAAAAATATGAATAGTAGAAAGATATAAATAATAAACAATAATACCCACATCAGAGATTGTAAAAATCATCATTGTATTTTTATTAATGTAATTCTGTAGACATTGATACAAGGGGAGATGACTGCAAAACTTCTAAAGATAAGAATGACTATTCGGAAAATGGGGACTTTGGGAGAGGCTTGAAGGGGAGGGGAGAGGCGGGAGGGGAGCAGAGAAAAATGTAGAGCTCAATAAAAATCAATTTAAAACTCAAAAAAGAATGACTAATCAAATATTAATAAATATAATATAATACATTTCATCCTCCTTATTTTTCAGGTCTTAAGTGTAGGTAGTATACATGATGACATGAGAAAGTCATCATATGTCTTCAAAAGGTAATTGTTAAGTCTCAAGTTATTCATCCATCATTATGTGATTCTTAAAATGCATAGATCAGGATCACTTGCTAGTGGAAATAATTTTCTGGCTGTTTTCTTTATGTAATCTCCTGTATTCTCAATTAAAGCCATTTCTGTCATTGCTAGAGAACAAATTACTGATAAAAAAAGGTCTTGCTATTAATTCTTTTGCCTTTTCCTAGATTAACAAACTAGAAAATTACTTCCTATATATGAGAACAAAGTTCTCTTTTTACAAAATCTTTTTCTTAGAAAAAGAAAATTGTTACAAACTAGAATTCTCAAAACTTGGTAATAATTACGATGTCATGATTTTTTTAAATGTATGTGTTTATTGATATCAGATAGCCTAGTGAAAAATACCAGAAACATTTTAAGTTCTGTCAAGGGAATAAATGATATCATGAATTTTTGCTTCAAAATGATACCTCCAAATGTTATAGTTTCTGAAGAGAATAGAATCATAGAAATAGTCTAACTGCTATTCAAATCTCAAGTGAGATGTTTACAAAACAATTAGAGAGACAGCAGAATTTAATCTACTCCCTGAGTTGCATCAGTTTTATAATGAAATGCATGACTGAGATAAGCAACCTCTCCTCTAAAAGCCTCATAGAATCAAGGGTGTAAAAGGATAACTTTGACGGTAGCGAAGTGACCTAGGAACTAATTGCTTACCACATAAGACTGTACATCTGAATTCATATTTCCTGATGCTATATCAAGATTGATATGGTTGTACCCATTCCAGAATTTTTGAGGCAAGATAGATGGTAGAAATACTGAATTCTCTGGAAGCCTGCAGTAGCAAACAACAAAAATTGAAGCCTGTTCAAAGCAAGATGAATGGTGAAGATGGAAAATTAAGGTTGTCCAATGATCTCCACATACTTAACTTAGTGGTCTATGTGAACTCAAATTATTACACATGAATACATAGACACAAACACATATCACAAAAATTAGAGAACTTTTCATCAAGTGTATTTTTGTATCAGGAAAAATAGTTATTGCTTTATATTAATTTCCACATAGAGCCCTCAAAGCAACCATCCAAATTATGGGGAGTTGAGCACAAGCTACTCCGCGACATGACAGAAAGCTTTCAGATTTCAATATCTGTGTTCTTTTTACTTCTCCACAGAGCTTGTTGCCTGGAAGCTTAATCAGCGCACCTGCCCCAGTGCTGCTTTTTTCAAAGAGGTAATAAGAATACAAAATAGAATTGCCAAAATGTTTCTGTAATCGAAATTAAGTGAGAAGGGTGTTCTACTCATCTAGCCTCACTTGTTTATATTCACCTGTCTATCTTTGATATATTTATGTTTTTGATTTTTATGATGGAAATATACTGTGAGTTTTATTTCAGATAATAACTAATTTGTGTTGAAAAATTCATCTGAATTAATATAATGAATTTAGGACCTTGTCTGTATTATCTATTTTATTCAAATATATTTTTCCCAGTAGATTTCATGAAAGTTCCCTAAATCAATCATATCCAGTATTATATCATCTTGACTGATTAGATAGTAGACATCTTGAAAACTTAAAATGTCTATTTTCTAAGTACTGGCTCTAAATATTTTATATGCTTAGATAATTTACGAGTGTTTCTAAACAAACTTATAAGTTGAGTCTTGTGAATACATGTTTAGGAACTACAATATGTGGAGCATTCATGAAAGAATTTTTTTGGAAGTTGGAAAGTTGGTGGAGAATAACATTTGGGAAAAGTGAGTTGTAAATGCTAACCAAATGAATTCGAATCATCAAGATTGTTATATATGTAGAATAAGCTCTGGAGACCAGTTTTATGTGACAGACTATTGTTATACCACCTAATTTATTACCGCACACATACAACCTTGGGGAAAAGAAATCAAACTGACATGAGAAAAATAATAAGCTGCACATAATAGATGACAAATCAATTAGTTCTTAAGAAGTTTTTCTCTGCTTTATTAGATAACAGAATAACAAATAAACTATAAATACAAAGGAACTAACTAAAAAATACATTAATATCATCATCTCCTCCCCAATATCCTGGCCTTATAGTATGTATCTGATGTTGGTATTTATTTGGATTTGAACTTTATATGAAAAAAAAATCTTGTATTACTTTATATTGGCAAGATCAAAGATAAATAAGGCTTGCCTAACACCATAATTAAATATTTAAAATGTTTACTTTTATACACTTAACATTTTCACATATCCATGGTTAATGTAATATAGAATTGAAAATAAAAATGCTTTTAAGTGTTCACTTATTAGGCTCTAGAAATGAAAGGAAGGAAGGAAGGAAGGAAGGAAGGAAGGAAGGAAGGAGCGAAGGAAAGAAGGAAGGGAGGAAAAAAGAAAGGAAGGAAGGAAGGAGGGAGTGAAGAAAGGAAGGGAGGGATAGAGAGAGAAAGAGAGAGAGACAGAGAGAGAGAGAGAAGACAATGGATTATGGATGAAAATGGAGTTGTATTTTGGTGGTAATGTTTAAATCAGAATAAGAGCATGGTTGGCACAAAATACAACTGAATAAATAACTTAAACCTTGAATTTAATTTGCCTAAATTAAGGTGGTCATGGCTTTGGAATTGTTTTGTTTTGGTGAGACAGTTATACATAGAAGTTATATTTTGGGGAAAGTACCAAAGTCAAAATAGTTATTGTTTTTAAATTCCCGCTATTAAGCATTTGATATTCCTTTGGCTAGGGTATAGCTTTCTTTCATGGTTGAGGTATATTGAAAAGAATGTCATCCCTATAAAATCTTAGCAGAATCCCTCAAAGAATCAACACAAAACTAAGCTTCCAAATCATCTATACCATGGTTCTATGGTTTCTACTCTTTTGCATTTACTTTGTGTCTTATGAAACTACTTACTATGGAAGTGCATTTAACACACACACATGTTGCTTTACTTTCCAGAAGACCGTGTATTCCATGTCTACCTTAGAGGCCCAATTTCGGACATCTCCTTCAGGTAGGGCCCCACTGATAATTCATCAGCTACTTTCACTGATAATTGTGTCAATCTGGTTTAAGTGCCCATGTACTCACCCCCATCTCTAGACAGTAAGCCTAGGTACACTTCCACCCATCACTCATCTACCTCCTCACAACACTCTAGCCCTATCAGTCCCCGACACTCATATCTGGCCCCCTTTCTAGACAAAAACTCAAGACTCATGTCATCAACTCAACCCATCCCAGGAACCCAAAGAAACTGCTCCAGGAAAGGACATTAGTTCCACATCAACAATTCCACCCACTCAGAAAGCCTGCCTAAGAACCACAAGTCTTATGACTTCCCCCTCTTATCCCTCCTTTCTTCATAGAGAGTCAAGACACAAATCACCAATTCCACATGCACTTACTGCCTATTGAAAACTAAGAACCTCTACAAGATTCCTGATGAGTGGCTATGAGAATCTTCTGATTTTATGGAATGTCTATTTCCAGGTTAAGAAACCTCACTAAGCTCATGATGAGCCAGGACTACTTATGATACCCTATTCTAATTTCAAAACTGAATTGCTCAAAGATTGAACCCTAACATCAACATTGCTGGTAAATCACCTGACAAGTTGGAGTAAAAGGAAACAGAGCTTAAAACACCTACTCAACAATGTAGAGACAGGATTAACATACCAAATACTACCAATTGCCTAACTCCAAACACCTATGTCCTACACATTATGAATACACAAATATGAACAAAAAGTGATATCTCTTTCAAAAATTAGTAGTCTCATAGTAATGTCTCCAGAGTTCATTGTCCTAGATTCTAATAATTCACAGTAAGTTCAAAATAGCAACAATAAACATGATCAATTAGCTAAAGTTAAAATGCCAGAATGAATATTTCAAAAACATAAATAGTTGAATCAAATAATTAAAACAAGTTAAGATATAAAAAAAGAATTCAACAAAAAAAGTCTCTTTTAAAAAGTCAGATTTAAATTAACATTAAACTAAAATATTTAAGAATTCAAAATAAAAATTCAGAGACACTAAAACAGAAATGGGTTACTTCTGTTAGGTTTGACTAGTGAGGTTGCAAAGACTCAAAGCATTACTGGTTATTACAAATTCTATTGGTTGCCCTCCAGAACTTGACAGTAGGACACTATTGAGAAAGATAGCATCCTAAAGTTCACAGAACATGGAAAAATTAAGGTGCTGCTAATCTGAAAGCTTCATCCATACTCTTTAGATTTCATAGCACTGGAAGATGCAAATAATACTATGAGTAGAAAATCAATTATCAGTCTTAAACAGCTGTGAATCCTGTGGGTTACAGTAATGATTGGCCTTGCAAGATATGCTCACAGGTGCAATAGGGTCACAAATGTTGTGGGAAATAATCAACCATTTATGATTGATTTTAAGGTCTGTGCTGCAAGAATAAGCCCCTCTCTGGTACCATTATTATGCCAGTAATTCTTATAAGATAAATTACAGTACCTAAAAGAAAAATCTCTTATTATTCTGACAATGGACATAATATTATATTAACTCCTAAGATTATATCTGATACCATTGATTAAGACATCTCTCATCCCTCATCACAGAACAGCTGTTTGTAGTAGATCATGATTAACACAGAGACCTACAAATGACCAACATTTGGAAAATACTATATTAGAGAATGTCCAGCCCTAAATGGAACTTATATGTCACATGTCTTCATCTAATGGCTTAGGAATCATTGTGGAAGAGGAGTGTAAGAGCTGGTAAGAGGCAGTAAGGGACGGTAACTTCAAGGAGACTGGCTGTTGGACATTGCAGGGTACCTGCACATAAGATGTCGCAGCAATTGTGGCAGGATTTACAGAACCTTTTAAAGTTATGTTGTGCCTAATCCCAGCATGAAGAAAGGAGCTGAGAAAGAATATCTACCCCTAACTGAGGAGCTATTATTCGTTTTTGCAGGAAAGGAAGGATCACTATTCTCTAAGACAGTAGCTTCTGATAGGTCAACCAATATCCAGTAGATAACCACATATCCAAGATTATTTAGGTATCACAAATTAGGCTTAATATGAAAATAAAGGACATAAAGTTGAGTGGGAAGAGAAAGGGGATGGATGCAGGAATGAATAAGATCAAAACACATTTATTAAATTCCCAAAGAACTAATGAAAATATATATTAACAATTTGTTGAGATAGGGATGTGAAATTCACAAAATCTAAAATGTTTCCTCTATTTTATTTTTACTAATAGTTAAAATGACTCATCCATGTAAAACAATTTGAGTCCTGGAATTCACCTATTCTGTAGAGTATCTTTACGTCTTCCATTATATACATCTATGGTAGTTTGAATGTAATTGACCCCCATAAGCTCATAGGGAGTGGCACTATTAAGAGGAGTGATGTTGGTGGAGTAGGTGCTGTCTCTTGAAGGAAGTGTGTCACTGTGGGGATGGGTTTTGAGGTTACTTTTTCTCAAGCTTCCTTCAGTGATACTCAGTACCTTCTGATCAATACATAGCAAGAACCATGTCTGCCTGTAGGCCGCCATGCTCCATGCCATGATGACACTGAACCTCTGAAACAGTAAATTGCCCTTTCGATGGGATGTTTTCTTTTTAAGAGCTGCTGTCCTCATGGTTTCCCTTCATAGCAATAGACACCCTAATGAAGAAAACATCCTTTCTTTGGTTCCTGATACATAATTTTCATTACTGCAATTATTGTTACTACAGATTTCTTATTCAGCACATTGTTAAAAATCAAAATATTCTCTTTTTTATAACTCCTTAATATTCAAAATTATTACACTTATTTTATTTATTTATTTATTTATTAAATGCGTGGGAGTTGGCACACTCATGACACTGCCCAAAGTAAAGGTCAGAAGACAACTGGTATGAATCATTTCTCTTTTCTACCATGTGGATCCTGATGTAGTTCTTTTGCCACCATGCTTGATATTAAGTACATTTGCCTACTGGGCCATTTCCTTGTGCCAGAAATTGCATTTTCCAAAAATGCATCTGAAATAGATAGAAACTTGCCATTATATAAGACACCAATGAACTGGGAAATACAAAGTAAGTTGTCAAAGAGAAAAATCCTGACCAGTGACAAAAATGTGCTAAGCTCATATGAAAAACTGTGTGAAGCTAACATGTGGTGGTATTGATTTGTTCAGGTGAGCCTGACTTTGGAGAAGAATACCGTTTGCTTATATTGGGGACTTTTCTTCGTTATTCCAAGACAACGAGTGTTGACATTAGCACTAAGTAATATATAGTATGAACAATCTTTGGGAAGATTGCCATCACTAAAGCCCAGCAATTTTATCTACAGAGTAAAGTCCAAAACCACAGAAAACATTGGTAGCCTCATCCAGGTGGTTTTTTTCAGCTTTCTTTGGAACAAGATTACATATGCCTACATATGCATTGGTGGATATCCTACAGACTATCACTTGATACCAACAGTTATCTATAAATCCCACATGGTCAACTGTAAAACTTCATTTTTTACAATTTACCCCTGGGATATGAAGACAGGAGGGCTTTATGTACTGAGAATGGTACTAATGGTTTAAATTAAAATGACCTAGAAGAACTCTTATTTATTATGGTATTTGGTAACACATAACTTCTATTGGGGTGTTTGCAAAAGTTTCAACTTCATATAGACAAGAGATTTTCCTTCCTGATTTCTAAACTCTAAACAGCTGTTTATTTTCTATCTAAAATTAAATAACCGCAGTGTTGCACGTAAAGGAACAAGGCCCCCCAAAGTCAAGCATAATTACCTTAACACTTTGCCATTTACCTCAGTATGTTTTCTCCTTTAGTCATTAGAGATACAACACCATCCAATTTATTTTTCACCAATTCATCCCATTAGATTTTGAGGAGAGGTTCAAGAGACAGACACTTAAGCATTCCTATTAAACTCTTTTGCTCCACATAATTTTTAAATTACCCTTTTTTTCCTGCCTACCTTTTAAGTACTAAGTACTTATAAGTTCTAAGAACTTTATCAGTATAAAAGTAAAGAACGGATTATTTTCTTAAGGAGTCTGGAAAAATACTTTGCACTATGTTCTGAGATCTGGCAAACTGCAGTTGTGTAGCAGAGGTTCCAAAGGCCTTTAAATGAAAATTTCTTCGATAATCATAAGACCCATTTATTCTACGAGAAGCTTGTAAATGCTTGCATACCCAGAAAGAATTGAGAGAAGCTAAGTAAAATCACCTGTTTCAGAACTGCAAGTGAATAGAAGAGCATTTCTAAAGATAAATAAATAAAACATACAGGAATAACTCAGTCTTTTAGCCACAGTTATGTAACACTTTCCTCTAAGATTCGAATCTTCCATCTTTAAAGGCAATTTCTTGAGACAGGATGCTTATAGAGAGGTGAAACTATGGTATGTTTTAAGGGGAGGTGAAACATTACAGGGAACTGCCTTACAACAGGAAGTTAGCAACTGAAAACAGCTTCAGGAAGTCCCTGAAACTAATCAGATTCATGAAGGCTCAGTCCCAACTTCCCCAAGAATATGTAAGCAGTAATGACTGCAGAAGTAACTCTTAGAGAAAAATGTAGAGCTCAATAAAAACAAATTTAAAGAACTAAAAATAAACTAAAAGAAAAAAAGAAAAAGCCAATCTACAAGCAAAGCGTAGCAACCTGGAAGAAGCAGAGACAAGTTTAGGAGACTGGATCAAAGAAGTAGAGATCCACAAAGCAGCCTAAGAGAAATAGAAAGAAGCTAAAGTGCCTAGAGTAAACCAATACAACTTTTGCTTCTTGGAAGAGGCTTTCCTATTTGTTTTGCTATCTGCCACCTTTTCTCCAGGTTTCCAGCTGCCATCCACGCAGAAATGGGCCTTGATGAAACAGATGTCTTTGAGTCATTTTCTACTCCTGTAAGAAACCTGTTACTCATATTTCTCTAAGTGACCATAAAAAAAAACTCTTTGGTTTATCAAGTTGGACGTCAGTGGTGTCTACACACTGGTATTGTGTTCCTTATACAGAGTGAGTAGACTTCTGTGTTGCAAGCCCCCAGGACAGCCCATGACACAACAGCAGCACTCCTAAATACTAATTCTTTAAGTTGGGTTTCTATTGTTCACCAAAATAGCAGGAATATATTTGTTCATCCAGGCTTCCTGGATTTCTTATGTAGCTTATTAATAGAAAAGAACCAAAAATATGATTAGGTTTAAGGACCAAGATTCATAAATGTTCTTCTATTATTAAACAAGCCACATATTTACTTGAGGATACAAGGCAGGAATCTAAAAGATATCCCAAACTGAGATGTTTTAAGGACATAAGGAGATACAGAGAGGCTTATTAAGATCACTGATGGTATTCAGAGATTATAATAAAATCACCACATAGAAAACAAAGTACTTACATCCTTCAAGATTGAAATAAACAGAATGCTTTTTCTTTTCTAGACTTTGATAATTTCTGCTGTGAGAGGAGCTGAGCTTGTCTGACTATTTTTGGTGATGTAAAGGATGAAGTAGGGTACTCAGTGAGTTATAGAAATTGCTGTATGAAAGAGAATGGGGGAAATACACTATGTTCTCCATCCTTTGGTTCAATGGAAATGGAGTTGGAAGTAAGGAAAAAAATTCACAAACTTTACTGGTATCAGACAAAGAGACTGCCATTCATTATTTTGCCTGGCTGCTTGGATATGTATCAATACTAAAGAATAAGGCACAATGTATGGTGAAATGACATTTTTTTGAGAAAACCTGGCAATGTTATCTGCTGTCTAAAGAACTCACCTACTATTTTCATTTTTTTGGTAGCAGTTCAAGTGGACTAACATCTCTTAATTCTTCTGTGTTCACAGACTCATATGTATCTATATATGAAAAATGCCAAAATTTGTTCTTTTACTATATTGCATATCATGTGCAGTTAAATACCATGAATGTGTTCAAAACAATATGCCCATGTTATTCCTGCAGATATATTTGGATTTCTAAAACAATACTGTGGAATTAGACTGTATTACTGACAATAGTAGCTTCAATTTAGAAATAAAGAAAGGATCGTACAATAGCATCAAAACTATGTTTTGTATAAAGAAATGTAGTAGTTATACAAATAGATAGTTGTTCTTTGCATGGGATGTCTCATGCAGATCCACAAATGAAATGTGGTTTCAGGTAGAAATCATTTTCACTAAGAGGACTCTAGTTGTTCACTGTCTCATAGTAATCACAGTATAGTTTGTGTATCATCTAATGTGAGAAAACCATTGTATTACACATTCAGTTATGTTTTCTAGTTGTTTCTTATGAAGTGGTAAATCATGCCATTTACTAGTAACTTTATAAATGCAGTAGAAGGCAGAAATACTTCTTTTAATTTTGACCAAGAACAACATTGTACTCTATATTGCTTCCTTCATAACCTCATTGTCATGAGCATCTACATATCATTCTCCAACTTTCAGTGGAAACAATCACCATGAGCATCCTTGCATCCTTCTCCAACTTTCTTTCTTCCAACATAATGTTTTTATTGATTATTCTAGAATTACATATCATGCACCCTGGCCACACTCACTCCCCATTCCTCTCGCATCTACCATCCCACCATTATGCCCTTTACCAAAAAAGAAAAAACCCACCCACTCCAATTTGTGTTTCTTTTATCATCATTGGAACTGCCAGTGGCCAGCCCCTTTAAAAAAAAACTGGATACTTCCCTTTCCCATCCTGCCAGAAGCTGTCAATGATGAAGAGTTATACTTCAGCATCTTTATCATATTTTTAAGGATTCTCTTCAATGGTTTGTTGTCTTTTTTTTAATCTTTTTTTGAGGGTGGAGGAGATGATGCCACAGAATCCTTCAGTGTCTCTCATGCTCAATTATGAGCCTGAAGTCATTGATACTGCTGAAAAAGAAGCTTCCCTGCTCGTAACAGCCAGTGACAGCACACACTGATCATATAATCATGAAATTCCACATGGCTTCCTGTGACAGCATGGAACACATACATCCCCATAGCCTCTGGGAGCAGCATGGTACATAGACTTCCACATGTTCTCCAGGGGCAGTATGGACCATAGACTTAAAAATGCCTTCCAGTTACAGCACAGACCAAAGACAACAACATTGTCCCCCCAGCATCCATGATCACAGCCATCAACATGTTCTTAGGTGGCAGCACAGACCACGGACACAAACGTGGTCTCATGAAGACCAGCACAGACCTCAGGGATAGCATCGACTGTGGACTTCAGCATGCCCTTTAATGTGAGCACAGGCCATGGATATCCATATGGCCTCTGGTAGCAACATGAACCACTGGTATCAACACAGCCTGTAGTTGCAATATTGACTAGAGACACTGGCATAGCCTCCAGCTGCTGCCAGCACCACAGTCACCAGCTTGGTCTCCAGCAGCCACATGGACCATGAAGATCTTTAAAGGAGGTTTAATCCAAAAAATAAACTATTTTCATCTAAGATATCTTGTTGCTACTTAGAACCAGAGCTTGAGGTAGGATTTCCTTCTGTATACGGTAAAGATATGTTCTTCCTATTGGTTGATAATTAAAGCTGCTTTGGCCTGTGGTAAGGCAGAATAAAGCTAGGCAAAAAATCCAAACAGATGTGCAGGAAAAGAAGAGAAGGACTGAAAGGTAGGCGAGCCAGCTGCCCAAGAAGTGAGATGCCAGCAGCCACTGGGACATGTGGTGATATACAGATAACCAGAAATGGATTAATTTATATGTAGCACTAACAAGAAAGAAGCCTAAGCAATTGGTCAGGCAACTGTAACTAATATTAGCTACTGAGTGTTTTTTTAATAATTGGCTGTGGGGAGATATACTGGCTCAGCAGGACTGCAGGGAACAGAGAAACATATCTGGCTTCAAGAGTGATCATGTGGATTGGCGTCACATACAGGAGCAGAGCCCGAGTGAACTGCTAACCACCCTCTCTGCTACACTCAGCAATGGCATGCTCCCCAGTCCATCACAGTCGCAGCTTCTGCATCTCTAGTTTCGGTTCTCTCCATTCCATATGTGGCCCGGCTCTCCCATCTTTTACTCCAGTTTCACAAGACCACGTTTAAAAACATCTTTCCATGAGACCTTCCCTAGTTCAGGTGTTGTATAAATACTGCAACCCTTGGCAGACACATCTTCCACTTCCTCATCTCTCCTCAGAGTCCCCACTGGTATCTCAGGCTGCTCAGAGTGGCTCAAAAGTCTCAGGAGTACTAGCAACTGTTGATTGAATCAAGTCTTCTTCTCCAACTTTCAAAGGTAAAGATGCTGGGACTTACATTCCCTTTATAATATTCCCTTTATATTTTATTATTAAAACTTTATTTTAAGGAACTGACAAATAAAAAGAAGAGCATGCACCAATATTCTCCTTATATCACTTCATAATTAAAGCACAGATTCAGTTTTCTATTTTTAGAATATATTTTATTTTTCATTTGTTTAATTCATGTATCTTTATACTATCTACCCCAATTGTCTCCCTCATGCTCCCCTCAGGTACCCCATATGCCTCCTCCTATTTCCAAGTATTCGCCTTTTTATTTTATAACCCACTAAGTCAAAATTGTAACCTTGACTGAAACATTCACTTATCTTTTGGTTTGATTTTGTATAGCTATTAATAGGTGTCATGAGTTAATGAGTATAATGGCTGTGTTATATACAGAAGACAGAATTTCACAGCACTCTACCCCATCCGCAGCTCTTTGTATCTCTTCTTTCACAATGTTCCCTAAGATTTGGGAGGGGTGATATAGATGTCCCACTTAGAGATGAACATTCAATGGTCACTTATTCTGAAGACTTCACTTATGAATCTCAGGATTAGCTGCTGTTTGTGCAAAAAGAACTATATAAGGCCAACTTTGAGAACACTAGTCTATGGGTATAAATGTATGTATTTATCTGGCTATGTGACATGTCCATTTAGCCAAACAATAGTAATAAATTCTCCCATATGCCCTGAGAATTCCCCAACTATGGACCACATTTATAATACCAAATATGAATTTCTCCTGTGTAGTAGACTATAAAACCAATCAGAATTCCAACTGTTACCCTATAACATACATGCCAATTTTGCACCAGTAAGATCCTTTTGCCTAACAGGTTGATATTTTAGTATTCAGGGTAACACCATTGATGATTTTTCTCTTTTTCTCCACAGCACATTGCATGGCACTTTTAATATTAGCCAGCAGAGAGGAAGTTCATAGTTTGCTTTCTCTATTTTCTGCAACCAAAATGTGTTGTATCTTCAGCAATAGGTTCTTTTGTTTTAAACAAGTACTTTTATTTTCTTGAAATTACAATACCTCCAAATCATCTCTTCTCTACCTTGCTTCTTCTCGGACTCCCAATTATGCCCCCTTAAACTGCCAATTCCATTCCATAACCCAAGTCTTTTGAGGGAAGAATTATCCACATATACCTTTGTTGAAACTCATTTTCCTACAATGCATTTTAATTAGCTTACTAACTAGTGTGACTATACATCACTGAATAGTCTCATTTTTTCCTGGTTCTTGAAGCCTAAAGTGCACTGGTGTTCTTTTTTTTTTTTTTTTTCCTGATATTCTGTAAGCTGCATCTCTGTTTAGGTGTACTATTTTACAGAACTGTGATCAATAAGGAAACACTAGCTAATAATATGTGCCTCTAAGAAGCCTCTCTGACATTCTCTGGAGATAGTCATAACAATAGCTTTGATGATAGTAACAGGTTTCTCTTCACAGACATTAAACACTTTCACAACACTATCTTATTTAGACCTCACAAGTAATTTGAGAAACAGGCAAAAAATGTAGCGTGTTCCAAGTTTACAGAAAATGTCTTTATAGTGATTGACTTCTAGTTCAGATATCTTTAGAACTTTACTCTAAGTCCCTTTTGGCATCATTTCTCATGAGTGTACTTTAAATGAGAAATTCTTAATCATAGAAATGTGACTGTCAAGTTATTGTAATATAATATAATGAAATATGACAGAAGTAATTTTGAAGTTTCAATTATATTTTATTTTAAGGGAATAGTCTATGTTAATCCTAAAGTGTATATGTATTGTTTTATTATGATGATTTCATTAAACATGCCTTGTGGAAAGAGTAAAGCTCTCTAGATTGAGGCTGTAAATCAAAAACCATCAGATGACAGCTTATGCCAAATGCCAATATTACCTCTGGATGAAAATAAATAACCTCTTGGATATCAGCCCTAAAAGCCTTTTGTGCTATTGTCCATGACTTGAATGATTCACACTGAATTAGCTGCACAGAAGAATCAGAAATGGTAAGTGTCCTGACTGATTTACTGTCAACTTGACACAAGTTAGACTCATTTGAGAATAAGGAACCTCAAATGAGAAAATGCCTCCACCAAATTGACCTGTGGACAAGTGTGTGGTGCATTTTCTAGACTGACCATTGATACAGGCAGGAGGACTCAGAAAAATTATGAGCAGTGCTAACCCTGGACTGGTGGTTCTAGGGGCTATAAGAAAGCAAGCTGAGAAAGCCATGGGAAATAAAATAATAAACAGCAACCTTCCATGGCTTCTACATCAGCTATGGCCTTCAAGTTCCTGCCTTGAATTAACTGAAATTGGATTATAGACTACATAATGAAATGAATATTTGGCTTTTCAAGTTGATTTTGGCAATGGTGTTTTATCACAGCAATATAAACCCAAGCTAAGATTGAAATGAATCCCAAGTTGTGTAGCATTGCTGTGACAGACCTGATCATGTGTCACTGTAAGGATTTCTGTTACATTTGAACTTTAGGATGGAAAAGCCATGAGTATTTATAAATTGGTAAGCCTTCATGGGCATTAGAAGATAAAATTGAGAGAAATACAGATTATGGAAACCTGACTTGTTAAGTTTTAAAGGAAAATCTGAAAGCTCCTTGAATCCACTGTTGGGAACAATCAATATTTTAAATTAAGAATCTGGTGTGGTCCCTGAACAAGTGAAGCTAAAGAGTTGACTGTGCCTAACAAGAAATCAGCATCACTGAAGTAAATCTTGTGCTTTCTCACAAAACCGCGGCTGCTTAGCTGGAGCTTAGCTGTTAGTAATAATTAAGAAGAAGCAAGCATTACTGAAGATTGGAAGTCTATGAATATTTCCTCAGGGTCAGCACCCAAAACCTAATCTCCAGAACCATCAAATGCTATGTAGGTCTCCTCCTGGCTTTCTGAACTTGGTAAGGGGTATGTGATGACATCACAGAATTATGGAGAGCAACTAAAATGTGGTACTTTTTGCCAGGGCTGGAGTCCCTAAAGAGAGGCCAATAGAAGCCTTTGGTGAGATGCAACCTCAGTTGCAGTCTCAGTAGAAGGCTTGGTATTAAATGAGTAATGGAGAGAAGTGGAGGCTTTGCAACATATTGAATTCCTGAAGATGTCCAAAAAGTCTACCAGTAAATGTCCCACCCAGTTGCAGCAGGAGATTCCAGCATTTTAGAAATGCCAGTACCATGAAACAATTACCACAGACAGCAGTAGCTGTGGAGTGAAGCCTCCTGAACCTAAAAGACAAACTTCCTTCCTGCTGATGGCAGAGATGGAGAAATGGATCCATTTGGAACCTACAGAATCATGGGAGGGTCCAAGACATCACCAATGTTTTTATATTGTTGGAATTTAGTTTTTCTCTCATATGATTATGATTATGCTCTGATTCTCTCCTACTGGAATAAGAAGGTACAGGACATAAGAATAAGAAGGTACAAGACAGTGCCTTGGCCTAATGTGCCATCCATGCCTTGAAGTGGCAGCCTATAGGCTTGCATAAAGATCCCAAATCCACACACTGACCTAGTCCCTTCATCTCCTTCTGTGCTGTAACCAGCATCTAGGAATATACCCGACCTTCAAAGCCCACATCAATCCATACGACTATTTGTGTAGCACTCACCATGCCACTCCGTACCCAAATTCCCTACGTCCTCCTTCAGGGTCTAATTTCATGAGTATCCTAGACTCTTCTCCATATTCTACCAGATTTACATCTATATTATCAGATACTGCTCCATAATCTGCCAGATTTAGCCTAGGTTCCATAACCAGTGTGCATGCCTAGTCTGGCCTTCCCTGCCTACACTGCAGAGGACCTCAAGTCTTGGGTCAATATCCTCTCTACCTTTCTCCAAAACCAAAGGACTCATACACTTCATAACAAATCTTTCTATTTAGACCTGTCTACTTCCACACTCCCAGCTTGGAATAGGAATACCCTGCATACTAGCCCACTAATTTCTGCCCACTTGACTGATTTTTCCCAAACTATTTCCAACCTCTAGACCCAACCCAACCCACATTCTCCCTTCTCACACTCCATGATCCATCCAAAACAAACTTAAAAGTAACAAAGGAATATTACATGTTCAGATCTCATTGCAGGAATACCAACGTGAAATATAAATTCAGTGACTTCTTTCTAAAACTTCCAGACCTGTAAAAATGCTTACCAATGTTATTTACATATATAACTTCGGGACACAGAAATTGAAAGATAAATCATAAAACTTTCAGAAGAATTTAAATACTTTAATGAAGACACAAGGAAATAGTTTAATGAAATCAAAGAGAAAAAACTTAAGGAGTACAAATGACTCTTTGATACACAAGAGCACACAAACAACAGGCTGGTGAAAATGGCAAAGACAATTCAGGACTTGAAAATGGGATTCAGTAAAGTGATAAAAATACTGAAGAGAATACAAGCTGACAAAAAGTAGAATTAAAAACAAAAGAAAAGAAATAAAAATAATAGCTCAACTAGAAAGCAAAAAAGAAAGAAGATAGAAGAGAAAGTGGGAAGTACACTTGAATGCACTGGCACAGGAGACCAATTCCTAAATATAACTCCAGCAGCACAAACACTGAGAGAAACAATTAATAAATGGGACCTCCTGAAACCGAAAAGCTTCTGTAAAGCATGGACATGGTCAACAAGACAAAACAAAGCCTACAGAATGAAAAAAAGATCTTCACCAACCCCAGATCAGACAGCAGTCTGATCTCCAAAATATACAGAGAACTCAAGTAATTGGTCATCAAAAGAACAAATAATTCAATAAAAAAAAATGGAGTACAGACCTAAACAGAGAACTCTCAACAGAGGAATCTAAAATGTCTGAAAGACACTTAAGAAAATGCTCAACATCCTTCGTCATCAGAGAAATAAAAATCAAAACAACTCTGAGATTCCATCTTACACCTGTAAGAATGGCCAAGATCAGAAACACTGATGACAATTTATGCTGGAGAGGTTGTGAGGTAAAGGGAACACTTCTGCATTGCTTGTGGGAATGCAAGCTGGTACAGCCCCTTTGGATGTAAGTGTGGCGATTTCTCAGAAAATTAAAAAACAACCTTCCTCAAGACCCAGTAATACCACTTCTGGGTATATATTCCAAGGATGCTCAATTTTGCCACAAGGACATGTGCTCAACTGTGTTCATAGAAGCATTGTTTGTCATAGCCAGAACCTGGAAACAACCTAAATGCCCCTCGACCGAAGAATGGATAAGGAAAACTTTGTATATTTACACAATTTAGTACTACACAGCAGAAAAAAATAACATCTTGAATTTTGCAGGAAAACGGATGGAGCTATAAAACATTATTTTGAGTGAGGTAACCCAGACACAGAAAGACAATTATCACATATACTCACTCATTGGTGGTTTTTGGAGATAAAGCAAAGAAAACCAGCCCACAAACCACAATCCCAGAGAATTTAGGCAACAATGAGGACACAAAGAAAGGATTATATAGATCTTATCTACATGGAAAGTAGAAAAAGACAAGATCTCCTGAGTAAATTCGGAGCATGGGGACCTTGGAGAAGGATAAAGAGGCGGGGGAGAGGCAGGGAGGTGAGCAGGGAAAAATGTAGAGCTCAATAAAAATAAATAAAAAAAAGAAAGACAAAGCAAGTCAGAGCAAGCTGATTGGAAGAGGAATTTCCAAACAGACACACGAGCTTCAAAATTTTCTCCTTCAGCTCCAGAAACAAGCAAAAAGGAAACCAAAAACTGTTCTTAATACATATAAAATTTCACAAAAGGAAGAGATGGTAACTATGGAGATAGATGTGAGTTTGCTGAGTGTCTGTGTGCTTCTGTAGCCAGCAAAATTGCCCAATCCAGGCTTAGGGCCTCATTTCATGGATTAGAAAACCAAGACTTAGAGAAGGGAGGCAACATATTCAAAGGCACACATCTGGAAAGAGTGGGGCCAGGGTTTTGTGTAGCATTCATTATACAAAGTAAAAAAATTCATTATGATATTTCTGAGTGTGAGTATGGACTGTGGCCATAGTCAGTCCCTCCATTTCTTCTTATTACCTTTTTACATACTGGAATATCTTTTTCACTTAAAAGTATCAGTATAAATTTTATAATGTATTTTTTAAAAAGTAGTATTTTTAAAACAATTTTTATTAGCTATTTCATAAAATCCTTTCAGGCAAGCATGAAATCTGTAAACTATTAAGACTACCTAAACTATGTGTCTTTTTATATAAAATCCTCTGGACTTAGCACTAAGGAAATTTCCAGGAATCCACAGGGATAACCCCAGCTAAGACTCTAAGCAACAGTGGAGAGGACACCTAAATTGGCCTTCCCCTGTAATCTGGTTGATGACTACCTTAATTGTCATCATAGAAAGAACCTTCATCTAGCAACTGATGGAAGCAGATACAGAGATCTACAACACTGCAGTAGGCCAAGCTACCAGAGACGAGTCCAAGAGAGGAGGGAACGATAACATGAGCAATGGGGTCAAAACCATGATGGTGATAGGCACAGAAAAAACTGACCAGAGCTAGTGAGAGCTCACTGACTCTGGACTGATAGTGGGGGAACCTGTATAGAATCAAATTAGGCCCACTGAATGTGAGGGAAAGTTGTGAGGCTTGGACAGTCTATGGGGCCACTGGCAATGGGACCAGGATTTATTCCTAATGTTTGAACTGGCATCTTGGAGCACACTCTCTTTGGAGGGATACCTTGCTCAGTCTAAATATGGGGTTACCTTGGTCCTGCCTGGAAGTGAAGTGTCAGACTTTTGTTGTTGCCCCATGGGAAGCCTTACCCTTTCTGAGGAGTGGATTGGGTAGTGGGGTGAGAGGGTGGGCTGGGAGGAAGGGAGGGATTAGAAATGGGGATAGCTATGTAAAATGAGAAACGATTGTACTAAAAAATTCTTAATAAAAAAAAAAGAAAGGAAAATAAAAAGAAGACATTCCTAGTTGGGTCCTCAAGAACTGGGCTGGCAGGAAGGCGCCTGTGGTGTTATTCCACTCACAGGTGAAAGCCATGCACATAACAGCTTGGGTCCTCAGGACCAGGTCTGGTGAGAAGGACTCCACAGACCCACTTTATACTATTCAGCTCAGGTGTGTCCTAGTCATCTATAGGCCAGCCTGGATCGTTAAGGCATATACAGCCTTGAAACCATCCACGGGCCTACCAGGTGCCTTGTGCCACCAGGTGGGTGTGTACCCTTATGTTTAGGAAATGTAGGATGGAGAAATGGGAGAGAAAGAAACAAAATGGTTCATGTACACATAAAGAGGTGGAAAGGAAGAAGTGAAGGAGGTGATGAGTACATTTCTATGGTGGATTGTTTGTCACCCAGGGCCATGGCGACATCTGTACCTTGACTGACACAAAGAGTCATGTGTTTTTCCATGGTCCTATTACAGCCAGCATCTTTGTTGACATCCATGGACCCTGGTAGCACCAAAGGCCACTATGATGCTCAGTGTCTGGCTGCCACCTATGTCCATGTAGGTGGCTGAGGGTTCTGCCACTGCCATGGCCATAACAATTTGAATGGCCTGAGATGCAACCCAGTGCATGGGGGGGGACATCTTGGACAAAGCTACAACTGAGGCCTATGTCTGTGTCCATGGCCTGACTGAAGCTAGGGTCTAAATAGATGTCCTTGGCTCCAGTTACCACAAAAGGCTGTGTGGATGTTTGGCTTCTGGCCAGCAACCTATAGCCATGTTGGTGTCCAAGAGTCATGCTAGAACTGTGTCATACTGATCTGAATGGCCTACTCTGCTACTTGGCCCATGGAGACTTCCAAGCCTGGGATGTTGTCTAATACTATATCTGGGTCCATGATCATATTGAAGCTAAAGTCTGTGTTAATGGCCTTGACCCAGGTTGCCACCAAATGCCACATGGATGCCCAAGGTCTGTGCTGAAGTTCAAGGCACAGGCTGCCACCAAAGACCACATGGAAACCAATCATCTGGGTTGCAACCTGTGTCCTTTTTTGTATCTTGGTTCATACCACTACCAGAGCCATGTTGATCTGAGTGGCCTGTGATGCCACCCGGATCTATGGTGGCATCTGGGACCAAGCTGCTGCTGAGGGCCATGGTCCTGCTATAGATTGGGTCTGTGTTGAAATCTGTAGCCCATGTCACCACAAGGGGCCAAAAGAGCCATGAGTGATGGAATCAAAGGGCTGTGCCAAGATGCCCCACACTTTGTTGGCCCTGGGAAAGATTGCATTGCACCTTCCCTGGACACTGAAGCAAGAGAACTCTCTCTAATACTTATGGTAGAACTGACCATCCACACACAGTAGAGATGGCCACACTCTTCACCATGGGCATGGGAAAATGGGCCCTGATTGTGTGGTTATAGAAGAGCTTGCTCTGCCCCTCACCTGATTTGGGTGGCTACAGTTGCCAAGACTGAGTAGATCAGGTATGACTAAGGCACACTCTGAGGGCTTTGATTTGACCCACTCTAATATCTACCCAATCTATGATGTGATTGAATGCACGAAGGGACTGGTTCTATGGAATAATAGCTGCAGGATCTCCATAACTCAAGGTATCCACTGGATATCCCATAGGAGTTTCAGTGAGCATCCAGTGATGATGGTATACCAGAAGCCAGAGGCCTTGAACCAGACCAATGACTTATTGCAATGAACATTTGAAAGTAAAACTGATTAGACAGACCAGGTACAAGGGAGTGACTGTTGAAGGAAGGCTACTTGTTCATCCAGCTCCCAAAATCAAAATAACTACACAGAAACTATATTATTTAAATCACTGCTTGGCCCATTAGCTCTAGCTTCTTATTGGCTACCTCTTACATCTTAATTTATCCCATTTCTTGTAATCTGTGTATCTCCACGTGGATTTGGCTTACCAGCTAAAGTTCCCAGCATCTGTCTCTGGTGGCTACATTGCTTCTCTCTGACTCTGCCCTTCTTTCTTTCAGCATTCAGCCTAGCTTTCCCTGCCTACCTAAGTTCTGCCTTGCTATAGGTCCAAAGCAGTTTATTTATTAATGGTAATCACAGCACACAGAGGGGAATCCCACATCAAGTGACCTTCAAGGAAGTAGGCATGAGTCAGTGACTTCTTCAGGACCAGGCCTCAGCCAGTGACCTCCACAGAAACAGGCCTGAGTCAGGGATATTTGCTGGAGTAGGCCTGAGCCAAAGACCTCCATTGGAGTAGGCCCCAGCTAGCAGCCTCTGCTGGAACAGACCCAAGCCAATGACCTTCACCAGAGCAGGCCTAAGCCAGACATCCAAAAGAACATGCCTGAGCCAATCACCTCTGTGGGAACAGGTCTGAGTCAGGAGGAGACCCAAGTCAGCAAACTACCAGGAAGCAGGCCCAAGAAGGGCTTTCATGGGAACATGCACAAATGGCCTCTGGTATTGAAGAGCGACCTCTGGGAAAGCCAAATAACCTCCAGGATGACTGCAAACATGGCTTCAACTTCACCAAGAGGATCAGCCATCTGAGCCTTGGATCCACTGACACCTGGAAGAGTAATCACCAGAGACACAGACCCAACTACTCCAATCGGAAGAAAAGATGAGTAGATAAGGTAAAAACACAATCAATAGCACAAAGAGCAACATGACTCCAACAAAAACTAGTGTCTCTAAAACAGCAAAAATTGAACACCCCAATAAGAATGAAGTGGAAGAAAGGGCCTAAAAAAATAACTTTAGGAGAATGTCTTAGGCCTTTAAAGAGGAAATAAGAAATTCTCTCAAAGGAATGGAGAAAAGGACAAGCAAAAATTTCAAAGAAATCAACAAATCCACTGAAGAATACACACAAAAAAAGCAATTAAACAGGTGAAGGAAACAATTCAAGATTTGGAAACCAAAATAGAGACAATAAAGAAAACACAAAACAAAGAAATTTTGGAAACAAAAAAAAATACAGAAAAATAATCAGGAATCACAAATGCAAGCATAAACAGCAGAATACAAGGCATAGAAGAGATAAACTCAAGAATTGAAGATATGATAGAGGAAATAGACTCACCAGTCAAAGAAAACCTCAAATCTAACAAAAGCTTAATCCAAAATATCCAGGAAATATAGGACACCATGAAAAGATTAAACCTAAGAATAATAGGGATAGAAGAAGGAAAAGTCCAACTGAAAATCACAGAAAATATATTTAACAAAATTATAGAAGACTTTTCCAAGCTAAAGAAAGATAGGCATATGAAAATACAAGAAGTGGCCATACATCCTTCTCCCATACTTGGGGGGCATAAGAGGTGAGTAGGCAGCGGCCTTGTGGCCCAGACCCCCAACTCCCTAAGACTTCCACTTAGTAGAAAAGCCAGGGGCCCCTCCCCAGGTCCCTTGGCATTTCAAGCAGCCAGCAGGGAGCCTGCCTGTTAGCCCTCAATCCACCCCACCCCCAACCCGCTATTCCCTGAGAGCTCCATGGAACCCTGTCATACATCCTGCCCCAATTCTTGGTGGACATAAGAGGTCCCTCAGTTTTCTAGCTGCCAGAAGAGAAGCTTCCCTGCTAGCCCTCAATCCATCCCACCCCCAAACCACTGTTCCCTGCAAGCTCCATGGAACCCTGTCATATATCCTGCCCCAATTCTTGGGGGACATAAGAGGTCCCTCAGTTTTCTAGCTGCCAGAAGAGAAGCTTCCCTGCTAGCCCTAAATCCACCCCACCCCCAACCTGCCATTCTCTGCAAGCTTCCTGGAACCTTGCCAAACATATCCTGTGCCAAAACTGAGTGGACCTAAGAACCTACTACAATACTGAGTGGACCTAAAAGACAGCCACAGCAAGGATTGGACCAAGAAGCCAAGACACTGCTGACCTCGTTGGAAGGAAGAGATGGGTAAGTACCAATGCAAGAATTCCTTCAACATCCTAAAAAACAACATGGTAACACCAGAACCCAGTGGACATACAGAAGGAAGACTTGATCATCCTAACCCAGAAGAAGTCGAAGAAAATGACTTTAATATAACTTTATAAAAATGATGGCCACCTTTAAAAAGGAAGTGAAAAACTCCCTTAAAGAAATAGAGGAGAAGACAAGCAGAAAGCTGGAAGAAATTAATAAATCCCTCAAAGAAACCCAAGCAAACCAGGAAAAAACAATCAAACAGATGAAGGACTTAAAACAGTTCAAGACTTGAAGACTGAAATAGAGGTAATAAAGAAAACACAAATGAGGAAACTCGGGAAATGGAAAATCTGGGTAAACAAACAGGAACTAAAGATACAAGTATAACCAAAAAAAATACAAGAGATAGAAGAAAGAATCTCAGGTGCTGAAGATACTATTGAGGAAATAGACTGACTCATTGGTAAAAGAAAACACTAAATCCAACAAATTTTTAATGCAAAACATTCAAGAAATCTGGGACACCATGAAAAGACCAAACCTAAGAATAATAGTGATAGAAGAAGGAGAAGAACTCCAGCTCAAAGGCACAGAAAATATATTCAACAAAATTATAGAAGAGAACTTTCCCAATCTACAGAAGTATATCCCTATGAAAGTAAAAGAAGCCTACAGAACACCAAATAGACTGGATCAAAAAAATGCCCTCGCCGTATAATAATCAAAACACAAAACATACAGAACAAAGAAAGAATACTGAAAGGTGAAAAGGAAAAAGGTCAAGTAACGTATAAAGGTAAACCTATCAGAAATGCACCTGACTTCTCAATGGAAACCATGAAAGCCAGAGTTACTGAATAAATGTGCTGCAGACACTAAGAGACCATGGATGCAAGCCCAGACTACTATATCCAGCAAAGCTTTCATTCACCATTGATGGAGAAAACAAAATATTCAATGACAAAAAGAGATTTAAACAATACATATTCAAAAACCCAGCCTTACAGAAAGTACTAGAAGGAAAACCTCAATCTAAGGAAGCTAACTACACCCACAATAACACAGACATCTGATAACACCCCACCAGCATAACCCAAAGAAGGAAAACACAAAAAACACTACTATGGAAAGATAACCACTGGTTATTAATATCACTTAATATCAATGGACTCAATTCACCTATAAAAAAGACACAGGCTAAGAGAATGGATATGAAAACAGGATCCAGCATTCTGTTGTTTACAAGAAACACACCTCATCCTCAAAGACAGACTCTACCTCATAGTAAAGGATTGTGAAAAGGTTTTCCAATCAAATGGATGTGAGAAACAAGAGGGGGTGGCTATTCTAATATCTAACAAAATTATTTCAAGCTGAAATCAATCAGAATAGATGGAGAAGGACACTTTATACTCATAACAGGAACAATTCATCAAGATGAAGTCTCAATCCTGAATATCAATGCCCATAATACAAGAGTACCCACATATGTAAAAGAAACATTACTAAAACTTAAATTGCATATCAAAGCCCACACACTAATAGTAGGAGATCTCAACACTCCTCTCTCAACAATGGACAGGTCAAACAGATAGAAACTTAACAGTGAAATAAGAGAACTACAGATGTAATGTATCAAATGAACTTAACAGACATCCATAGAACATTCCACCCAAATTGAAAAGGATATACCTACTTCTTAGCATCTCATGGAACCTTCTTGAAAATTGATCACATACTTGGTAACAAAGCAAATATTCACAGACACAAAAAAATTGGAATAATCCACTGTGTCTTATCAGATCACCATTGAGTAAAGTTAGAATTCAACAATATTACTCCTCCCAGAAAGCCTACAAAGTCATGGAAACTGAACAGTCAACTACTGAACCACTCCTGGGTCAAGGAAGAAATAAAGAAAGAAATTAAAACCCTCTTTGAAGTCAATGAAAATGAAGGCACAACATATCCAAATGTATGGGACACTATGAAAGCAGTGCTAAGAGGAAAGTTCATAGCACTAAATGCCCATATAAAGAAAACAGAGAAAGCTCAAATCATTACCTAACAGGATGCCTGAAAGCTCTAGAAAAAAAAAGAAGCAGACTCACCCAGGAGGAGTAGAAGACAGGAAATAATCAAGTTGAGGGCTGAAATCAACAAAATAGAAACACAAAAAAACATAAAAAGAATCAATGAAACAAAGAGCTGGTTCTTTGAGAAAAATCTACAAGATTGACAAACCGTTATCCAAACTAATCAAAAGGCAAAGAGGGAACATCCAAATTAACAAAATCAGAAATGAAAGGGGGATATAACAACAGACATGGAGAAAATTCAGAGAATCATTAGGTCTTACTACAAAAACCTGTACTCCACAAAATTGGAAAATGTAAAAGAAATGGATAATTTTTTAGATAGATACCACTTACCAAAATTAAATCAAGACCAGGTGAGCAATTTAAATAGACCTGTAAGCCGTGATGAGATAGAGCTGTCATCAAAAAACTCCCAACCAAAAAATGTCCAGGGCCGGATGGTTTTAGTATAGAATTCTACCAGAACGTTCAAGAAGAGTTAATACCTACACTCCTTAATGTGTTCCATATAATAAAAAAGAAGGCTCATTGCCAAACTCTTTTTATGAAGTTACAATTACCCTGATACCAAAACTGCACAAAGACTCAAACATGAAAGAGAGTTACAGACCAATCTCACTCAGGAACATAGAGGCAAAAATCCTTAATAAAATAGTGGCAAACCGAATCCAAGAACACATCAAAAAAATCATCAATCATTATCAAGTTGGCTTCATCCCAGAGGGATAAAGGGCTAGTTCAAAATATAAAAGGAGAGCAAGGGGATTTGAATTGGAAAGGAAGAAGTCAAACTTTTGTTATTTGCAGATGATATGATAGTGTACATAAGTGACCCCAAAAAACTCTACTGAAGAACTCCTACAGCTGATAAATACCTTCAGTGATGTAGCAGGATACAAGATCAACTAAAAAAAAATCAGTAGCCCTCCTATAAAAGGATAAAGAAGGAAGGAAATCAGAGAAATATCACCTTTCATAATAGCCATAAATAACATAAAATGTAACACTAACCAAGGAAGTGAAATACCTATTTGACAAGAACTTCAAGTCTTTGAAGGAAGAAATTGAAGAAGACACAAGAAAATGGAAAGATCTCCCATGCTCTTAGATAGGAAGGATAAACATAGTAAAAATGGCAATCCTACCAAAAGCACTCTATAGATTCAATGCAATCCCCATGAAAATCCCAACAAAATTCTTTATAGACCTTGAAAGAAAAATTAACAACTTCATATAGAAAATCAAAATACCCAGGATAGCCTAAACAATCCTATACAGTAAAGGAACTTCCAGAGGCATTACCATCCCTGACATCAAGCTCTATTAGAGAGCTGCAGTAATCAAAACATCTTGGTATCTGCATGAAAACTGAGACATTGATGAATAAAATTGAATCGAAGACCCAGATATTAATCCACATACCTATGAACACCTGATTTTTGACAAAGAAGCTAAAATTATACAATGGGAAAAAGGAAGCATCTTCAACAAATGGTGCTGGCATAACTGGATGTCAACCTGTAGAAGATTGACTATAGATCCATATCTATCACCATGCACAAAACTCAAGACCAAATGCATTAAAGGCCTCAATATAAATCTGACCACACTGAACCTCATAGAGAAGAAAGTGGGAAGTATCCTTCAGTGCATTGGCACAGGAGACCACTTCCTAAATATAACCCCAGTAGCACAGACAATAACAGCAACAATAAATAAATGAGACCTCCTCATACTGAGAAGCTTCTGTAAAGCAAAGGACACAGTCAATAAGACAAAAAGGCAGCCTACTGAATGGGAAATGATCATCCCCAGCCCCATATCAGACAAAGGACTGATCTCCAAAACATATAAAGAACTCAAGAAATTAGACATTAAAATTCTAAATAACCCAATTAAAAAATGGGGTACTGAACAAAACAGAGAATTCTCAACAGAAGAATTTCAAATTGCCTAAAGATACTTACGGACATGATCAATTTCCTTAACTATCAGAGAAATGCAGATCAAAACAACTCTGAGATCCCATCTTACACCTGTCAGAATGGCTAATATCAAAAACACCAATGATAGCTTATGCTGGAGATGTGATAGCTTATGCTGGAGATGATGTGGAGTAAAGGGAACACTCGTCTATTGCTTGTGGGAATGTAAAATTGTGCAACTTCTTTGGAAATCAGTATGGTGGTTTCTCAGAAAATTGGGAATCAACCTACCTCAGGCATAGCAATACCACTCTTAGGAATATACCCAAAAGTTTCTCAATCATACTCCAAAAGCATTTGTTCAACTATGTTAATAGCAGCATTATTTGTAATTGCCAGAACCTGGAAACAACCTAGATGCCCGTCAACTGAAGAATGAATAAAGAAAGACTTGCACATTTATACATTAGAGTACTACACAGAAGTAAAAAAGAAAAAAAAGAAAAAAAAATCTTAAATTTTGCATGCAAATGGATAGAATTAGAAAACACTATCCTGAGTGAGGTAACCCAGACCCAAAAAAATGAATATGGTATGTACTCACTCATAAGTGGATACTGCCATAAACAAAGGACATTGAGCCTATAGTTCATGATGCTGGAGAAGCTAAGTAATAAGATGAACCCAAAGAAACACATATACAGATCCACCTGTGAATTGGCAAAAGACACGATTGCCTGAGAAAATTGAGAGCAAGGGGGTGGGAAGTAGAAGGAAGGGGAGAAGGGGAAGGTTGAGTAGAACTTGAGGGAATGGGATAGTTGAGATGGAGGAAGGACAGATATGAGAGCAAGGAAAGATATATCTTGATTGAGGGAGCCATTATGGGGTTAGCAAGAAACCTGGCTCTAAAAAAATCCCAAGAATCCATAAGGATGATCCCATTTAAACCCTAAGAGACAGAGGAGAGGGTGCTTGAACTGGTCTTGGCCTATAATCAGACTGATAATTATCTTAAATATCACCACAGAACCTTCGTCCAACAACAGATGGAAACAGAGGCAGAGAACCACATCATAGCACTAAACTGAGCTCCCATGGTCCAGTTGAAGAGTGGAATGAGTGAGAATATGAGCAAGGAGGTCAAGACCATGAGGGGGTCATCCACTGAAACAGTTTGCCTGAGCTAACCGGAACTCACCAACTCCAACTGGACTGGGATTAAACAAGCATGGGATCAAACTAGTCCCTCTGGATGTGGTTAACAGTTGGGGCAGACAGAGAGGCCACTGACAGTAGCACTGGGATTGTCTCTACTGCATGTACTGGCCTTTTGGGATCCTATTCTCTTTGGATGTATATCTTTCTGAATCTAGATGTATTAGGGAGGGCCTTGGACATTCCACGGGGCAAAGTGTCTTGCTCTCTCTTAGGATTGGAGGGGCAAAGAGTGGGAAGATGTGTGGAGGGAATGGGAGGCAGAGAGGGGGTGAGAATTTAGATTGTTTTTTAAAGTAATATAATAATAAAAATGAAAAAGAAGAACTATAAAAATGTTTTCACGCTCTAGATTCTATATTAGACCCATAAGTTGTCCAAGTTTCTTAAAGAAAAATAATAGTAGTTGGCATTTATTGAGTATTAACTCCATGCCAGATAATGAGTCAAATGTTTTTATTACATGGTCAATTTAATTCTCACCTTAAACTATGTGTATCATGAGTACTATTTAGAGATAAGGATACCTGCATTCAGGGAACGTGCTCAAGGTTACTGAGCTAATAGCATTGTGTTTTGAAAGCTTATTTCTTCCCAGTCTGTTTTGCTGAGGTCCAGTTTCCAACACGGGTGGTATAGTGGGACTATGCTGCCATATGACACATAATTAAGGTTACTCCTCTTTAATAAGAGCAAGGACTTATGACAAAGGCTTCTACATTTCACTTGCTTGACTTTCCACTTACCAAAATGCATGGCTGTAGCCCAAAGGCTCTTGTCATAACAAATGTCAAATACCTTGATCATGACCTGCCAGGCACTGAGAAGTGAGTTAATACATTTTTGTTCTACCTAAATTAACTAGTCTCCAGTATTTTGTTGCCAAATGTACTATGGTCATGATGACAATAAGATGTGGCATTTAGGAAAGTGATTGGGTCTCATAAATGAAAAATATTATTAGGAAACCTCAGGAGCTACCAGGTCCATCCCACCATGTGAGGACATAGTAGGTAGGTAGCACAATCACTGACTCTTTAAACAGTCATTTCCTTGATGCTGTGTCATCCTTGATTTAAAAGGCACTAGAACCATAAGAAATTGTTTCTTGGTACTTGAAGGCCACCTACTTTCTGGTACTTTGCTGCAGCAATGTGAACAAGATAGAAAACATACACCTTCCTCATTGCCACAAAAAATTCTGCAGGGAAAACTTTCAGAATCAATTCCAATTTCTTGTATCAGTTTCTCTACTTTTTTTACCTGAAGGAAAAGATTTCCATAAGATTCTCAGACATTCATTACAAGCTCTTGTATTTCTAATTACAGTAGAAAACTATTAACTCTTTGTTGTCTATAATTATATAATCATGTTTCTATAAGTGCAGTAAACCTGATATAAGCAGTAAAATCATGTAATTCATAACAGTTCACAAATTAAACAATGTTTGTCACAGTTGTTTGTAAGGAAATACACATTTGAAAGCCTACCTGCCATTTGTTCAGACCAATCACAATGAAACTGTGTTGTTGATTCCTTAAACATCTGGGATTAATTATAAATTTGATTTTGATTTTAGTTTTGTTTCCTATGAATTATAAACCCTATTACTGCTTCCCAGTTTCTCATGACTCCCACATTCAGTTATGCAGTATGTAGGGTTGTAACCCACAATCTAAGAGATTATGTTAGAAAAATCATATCCTTGCAACCATGTCTATGTTTAAGCTTATTATATTATCCAATAATTCTTAATGTTAATTTTTAGATGGGTGAAGCTGAAGGAATAAATTAGATGTGACTAATTTTGGAGCCAGTTGCTTATTTCCTTTCATTGGCATTTGTACTTCAGGATACTTTCCCTTTACAATTTAGCTAGTGGCTTAGTAGATGTTTTCTAGCATTTCTATGAAGAAAGACAGTCTTCCTTCTTTCATTGTCCTGAGTTGGATAAATGGTCTCTCTCTTCCTCTCTCTGTCTCTCTGTTTCTCTCTGTGTCTCTCTCTGTCTGTCTCGCAGTCTATGTCTCAGTGTGTATGTGTGTCTGTGTGTGTGTCTGTGTATGTGTATACAGGTATCCACAGGTATCCATAAGCATGTATTTGCCACTCTAGATACAATAAAGAAATCAGAAAATCTGTTCCCCTAATCTCGCCATATCAATACTACCTTTAAGCACATCATATGCAAAAAACAAACATGCACATACACATACTCCTCACACACATGAATGTACTCTCTTCATGACCATATTTCCTTAAGTAGAGAACAATAAGAATACATGTTGACAGTTTAAACTCTGAAGTTGTCAAACTGAGAACATAAATTTTGCCTAACTTTTGTTGTTCTCATTATAACAAACTGTAATAATTAAAAAATTGCTTCTGTTACTTTGGAACTTTAATTTATAATAACAGAACAATGGTAAATAAACACATCCTATACCTATTGAGCAAACATACTGAATTGGACATGATACCAACCAGTGCTTACAAGGCCCAGCTGGACAGCAAACAGGTCACATAGATTAAAGAGTCCCAGAAACTACTTTGTTTCTTCCTTGCTTCTAATCTCTTCCTTTCACATTTTTAAAATGGAAAACCTATTTTTTTGTCAATGCTTTTAATACAATGATTTCTGACTCATATTTGCTTTGTGCAGATTGCTTTATTTTTTTCTGATGCTTCTCATCCATACCATCAGGGAGGAAAACTCTACACATCTTTGTAGGATTATGCCAATTTCCCACTGGTAAGAGAGGGTATGATTGAGAAATCAGTGATGTAACATATACAGCATCAGTTAGTTAAAAGATTGTCATTGAGCTGACACACAAAAACTCAATGTTATTTAATATTTGTGGGAAGACATACATGAAAAGATGAGACACCATGACCAAGCTGGAATTATCCATGAAATGCAAGCATATTTCAATATCCACAAGCCAATAAATGTAAAAAACTATATAAATAGTTTAAAGACACAAATAACAGGATCATCTCAGAGACACAGTAAAAGCCTTTGACAAAATCCAACATGCCTTTACAATAAAAATCTAGAGAATTTAGGGGTAGAAGAAAAAGAGGTCAACACACTTAAAGCTATATATGAAAAATACACAAACATCATCTTAAATGGAAAAAGAACTGAAGCAATACCATTCAAGTCAAGAAGGAAACAAGGGATGCACAGTGGCCATACTATTATTTAATATTGTACATAAAGCATGAGGAGGAGCTTCAGGACAAAAACAGGAACTTAAATAAATACTAACCAGGAAAGAAGTCAAACCATCCCTCTTTGTAGATATCATAATATAATCAGAGATCCAAAAATTTTAAAAGAAATTTCTAAAGATGATAAACAAATTTAGCAAAGTGGCAAAATACAAAATCAAGCTGGTCAAATCAATAGCTTCTGTATACACCACCAGAAAATTTCTAAAGGAGTTCAAGGACATACTCCCATTCACAGAAATCTCAAAAAAAATCTCAGAATAAATCTAATCAAAGAATGAAGAATCTCTTCTATGGAAATTTTGAACCTCTTAAGAAAGAGATAAAAAAAAAGATCCTACAAAAATGTATGACAGATGGGTGTGCATGAATCTTTAAAATTTACTTAATAAACTGAGCAAAAATTAAACATGACATAGGCTAGACTATTTAAAATTTATGTGCTATCAGCTTTTGGTATTAATGTTGAAATTTTATCAAAAGAAATTCTGGAAATTGAAGAAAGTTGTTTTTGTGTTCCACTTAAGAGAAGTGAAAACAGATTTTTATCATTGTTTTCTTCTGAAAGTCTTTTTAAATGACTATAACAAATATAAAACCAAAAACCAAAACCAAACAAACAAACCAGTAGGACAGTAGAGGTGATAGCACAAAGAGATGCCAGTAAAGTTTTGATCTAAGAAATAATTCAGTCTATCCTGAAAGGAGAAGATGAAGTAACAATTAGAAGCTGCATAGTGGAGATTAAGGAAGGTATCCAGAGCTATGGAAATGCTTTAAAAGTAGTACTAGAAACCAAAGACAGCATTAGGTCTAAGGGAGAAAGTGAGATTTATTGAAAGTTAACATTAAATATTGAGACAAAACAATATACTTTTCTGGATGTGGGAGCATGAGTCTGTAGCACAAATAATAAAATTCCAGAGATGGATATTGGGTTTCAATCTGAAGGTCAGAAAAGCAAAGCACCCAATCTACTAAAGAACTCTTACCTCTATGAACTCTTCAGATTGAAAGATAGCTTGTTCCTGTCCCATCCCCCCTTATATTCCTCTATAGTGCTGGGGCTAAAGGTGTATATAACCACTACCTGGCCCTTGTGGCTAACTCATGTGGCTCCTGGGATTAAAGGTGTGTGCTACCACTGCCTGGCCTGCATGGCTGACTAGCATGGTTTTTTTTTTGCATATTGATCTTCAATGAAGATCAATCAAGATTTGTGCTTTATTTTTTAAAACATAAATGAAATATCACTACATTTCCCTTTTTGTCTAAAATAAAAAGAGGGCTATGAATAATATAAGAAAAACTATATACAATAAGTATAACAGCTATATAATATATGCAAACAATAAATAATCAACAATATTAAGTCTATTTTCATTTGACAAATTCAGGGAAAATACTTCATGTCTATCATATCTTGGTGAGTTCAAAGTCTAGTGCCTAATTTACTTCCTATTATAACCTGCGTTCTGCATCCGGAAACCTATAAGCATAACTCTAAAGTCCTCAACTCCCTCAAAGATCCAAGAAGGAAATAATATTAACTGAATAAACAGGAAGTGCAAGCAAGCTACTTCCAAAAAGCTGGAGAAATGATAGAAAGAGCTGACTGCCTGAGCAGTCACCCAAAGTTCCTCTGCAATATTGGAACATTCATCTTTAGCCTACATTCTAGCATATTCGATAGACTGTTCTGTGAGGGAGGATATTCTGAAGGGCTGTCCTACCCTGTCTTGACAATGTTTGATAGTCACTTTCTTTTGTGTCCTGCTTATCCAATTAGAAGAGCATAAGATCAACAGTTGAATCAAAGACATTTTCTTGTCTAGTGGCTTAGTTTTGTCACAAAGAAAGCAAACCCCATGTGGAGTTTCTTCAATACCCATCACCTTCTCTGAAGCAGATTGGTGCTGCTAGGAGCAAAAGTATCTCATTGTTAAAAAATAAAAAAAAGCCTAATTAATAAAACATCTTGAATGCCATATTCTGTAGATCTGTCTGAAGTGTTTGAAGATGACCTTTCTATCAAAAACTTGTCTTTATTTGACCTTGAAAACATGCCTAATATGACTGCAAGTTTGATTATAATAGGTGACTAGTTACTAGCCTGCATTTCCTTATTATCTTAAATAAGTTGATAATAATGACTTTCATTAACTAGAAATTTGTATTACATTGTTAAATGAGCTGTATGGATACAATACTTTCGATAAGATTAGAAACATAGGTACAGTATGTTTTACCAAAATTAATCTCAAATTTTTATCAACATACAAAATTAATACAGAATATACAAAAGTCTAATCCAATGTAAAACATTTAAAACTAGTAGTAACTTTTAAAAGCAGATTCAATAATGTACCTTTTATCTCATCATATCTATATCCTTCCTTTTTTCTTTGCAGAGAAGATTCAATACTAAACCTTTTTATCCTATCTTATCTATAACCCCTTTTTTTCTTTTCAAAACAAGAACTTTGCATCTAACTTCCTCTTTTCAACTTTCCACCTGACCATAATCAATATCAACTTGTAACCAAACACCCTAAACGAAAACAAATACCCATAACCTATTGAATCATCATAAAAGAACTACCCCACCTCAATGCAGGTGTTGTATTCTTAAATTTATTTGCTGCTGTCTGAGGAGCAACAGTATCTTTAAGGGATCCAGAAAAGAAAAATTGGGGTTAATTGTCAGGTCATGGGAGACATAGCTGTAACCTTAGTTGTTCAGTTTCTGCATAATGGGAAAGTGGAGAGTTTGTGTCAAATCCTGATTAGAGTTGTCTGTTTGGCTGAATGATCAGCTAGCCACCTTAAAATTGTTCTAAGCAGTGTGTAGTCCAAACCCCATCTCTAGGTGGTGTTAATCAGTTTAATGGTGTTATCATAATCCTGGAGTAATCATCATTATGGGACCTATTCTCATTTTGGAGACTTCAAAGGTCATTGTTAGGCATGCTTATGATTCACTACAGAAAACTGATAGGGACTTAAACCTGAAATCATGTACAGGAAGGTAGATGAAACCTTTTTCTTGAATTAGCTAGTGTTCTATATGGCCATTAATATCATGAAAAATGTTATATATATAAACATCCATATTTATATATAAATTGTATATGATGTGGGATTCCCCTCTGTATGCTGTAAATACCATTGGTTAATACAGAAACTATCTTAGACCTGTGCAAGGCAGAGCATAGGTACGTGGAGGAAACTAAACTGAATGTTTGGAGAATGAAGGTAAAGTAAAGAGAAGCCATGTAGCCCCACCAGAGACAAATGCTGGAATTTTACCCAGTATGCCACAGCCTCATGATGACACACAGATTAAGATGGGTTAATTTAGGATATCAATTGGCCAGAAATATGCTTAAGCTATTGACTAAGAAGTGATTCAAATGATATAGTTTCTGAGTGATTATTTCAGATCTGGGCATCCAGGAACCAACAAGCAGCCTTATACAACACTTATAAATCTTATACCTTAAGAAAAACTATTAAAGAGTCAGTATAAAACTAAAGGATTATGAGATTAGTGAGAATATAATAGTCCTTGAATATTTGTTTTTCTCTTTCCCATATCAGGTGGCTTTTCTGCCATGAGACAGACATTTTGGATTTTACTTTCACAAGTATGCTTGGGTCCAGAGAAGGAGAGAGTCACAATCCAACTCCAAAGCCAACTTTAAGCTTTAATTTGACTAAGATTACAAAAATACCACTTGCATAATAAGCCTATATATATTAGCAAACAAACATCTGTGACTATTTATGAAATTTTATCCTGTTAGAAATTTGCTATACCAATGCACCATTTACCCCTCTTCTTGAGACATATTTTTTCTAGGTGATTTGTCCTTTTGCTTCAGATTTCTCATTTCTCTAGTGTTCTTCAGTTTCCTTAACTTGATATCTTTATTCTCCTGAAAAGACAGGAAAAAACCACCCCCAACCCTAAGTTTGGGATGATTCCCTTTTCACAAGTTATATTTGATCAAATGAAAAGTTTAGATTAAACAACCATGCTGTTTGATGAACTATAATCACTTCTAACTAAGAGGTGTCTCTTGTTCAAATAGAATCTTTATCAATTTTGGTGGTATCCATAATTTTTCTTCTCCTGAAGAAACAAAAGCAAAACTGCTTCCCCAATATAAAATAAATTCTGGTTTCTACTCTCAGGTCAGTGCATCTTTAAAGTATAATGGCTGATTTAATTCATATTTTTTCCTATTATCCAATGTCTCTTCACAGCTATTATTCCTTATCATTAGCATTTAGAAAATTAAAAGTTAATAAAGCATCGTACAATATATTTCTGGGGGTATTTATCATCCTTTTCTGTTTATTTAACATATCCTTTAGAGTTTGATTTGACCTTTCTATAACTATCAGTCCTATAGGATAGTGTATTATACCTGTAATATGCTTTATATTATAATAAGCAAAATGTTGTTTCATTTTCTTACAGATATATGCAGGAGCATTGTCTGTCTTTATTTGTAAAGGTATACCCATGATGGCCATAACTCATACCAAATATGTGATTACCAAATCAGGAATTTCTGAACTCAAAACAGTTGCCCATTGAAAACCTGAGGAGGTATCAATGGTGTGGTGGACATATTTAGTTTTCCAAATTCTACAAAATGGAACACATCCATTTGCCAGAGACAATTCCTTTGAGTACCCTTTGAGTTACTTCTTGTAAGTAGTGGTGTTTGATTATATAAAAAACAAGTAGGACATTTCCTTATAATTATCTTGGAATATTGGATGGGATAAAAAATTCTTTTTTAAAACGTGTGCAATTGACCTGATTTCTTTTATGAAATTCTGAGGCCTTCACATTTTCAGTCAATATTTGATCATTTTCTGTATTACCTTGTGATAGAGGACTTTTCAGTCCCATATGGAATCATATGTGTGTTATATATATGGGATGATTCCTATTTCTGATTATTTCTTTTAACTGAATAAATAATAAATTCAATTATGTATTATCTGGTATAAATTCAACAGTTTCAATATGCAAAACAACTCATTCTTAATATTGAGAATCAGTAACCATGTTGAGAAGTTCTTTAAAATCTCTTAGTACCATGAGAGTAGCCTATAATTTAACCTTTTGAACAGAATCATAAAGAGCTTTGATCTGCTTTACTTAAGTTTTCTGACTTGTAACCTACCTTTCCTAATTTATTTGCATCTGTTAAAAATGTAAGTTCTCCAGTCATTGGTGTGTCCCATACAATATGAGGAAGAATCCAATTAGTTCTCTTTATAAGTTGAATTCTCTTGCTTTTGGGATAGCAGTTGTTAATATCTTCAAAGAAATTGCTAAAAGTTCTTTGCCAGAGTTCACTTTCTGCCCATAATTTGTCAATTTCATCATTATTAAGAGGTACTATAATTTTTGCTGTGTCTCTTCCTGCTAATTGACAAAGTCACAATTTTCCTTTTAGAATTAACCCAGAGACCTTTTCCATATAACTTTTTATTTTCTTAACTCGATTTATGTAGTAAAATATAGATTCTAAAATGCTATTTTCCCTCTGCATTAAAATTCTTGTAGGGGAACATATGGAGGGAAATATGATCAGAATGCTCTTAAGATCTGGATCTACATGATCCACAAAATGGCCTTCTTCAAACAAGATCATCAAGCAAAAGTTGGAAGCCAGGGGGCAGGGATAGAGGTGGGAGGTAGGGGAGCAGGGGAAGGGGAGAGGGGGAAGGAGAAGGGAGAAGGACTGGGGAGAGCTTGGAGGAGTGGGAGGGTGAAGATGGAAGAAAGGTGGACATTGGAGAAGGGAATAAGATATCTACATTAAGAGAATCATTTTAGG
>PVIU01015787.1:0-47094 GCA_004026605.1 Ondatra zibethicus
AAAGTTGGCAGATGGAGAACCCACAAACAATGACACCAGGACCTATCTCTTCTGCATGTATTAACTTTTTGAGAACCGAGTCTTTTTGAATGCACTCCTTCCTAGGCCAGGAGGGATGGGGGTGGGCCTTGGACTTCCAACAGGGCAGGGCACCATGCCCTCTTTCAAGGAAGAAGGGGGAGGGAGGAGGGATGGGGGGCTAGTGGGAGGGGACCGGGAGAAGGGGAAGAAAGGAAAAAAATTTATTTCTTTAATTATGTTCTTGAATGGAAAAAATAAAACAAAACAATGTATGGAAAAAAAAAAAAGAAAAGACGTCACCCATACTTTTGCAAGTAATGGTTCTCCGATAGCTTGTGAACTTTGGTGGAATTGTCACATTAGTATGTTGCCAGTTTCCTGTCTGAAGTGAATTCACATTTGTTTATAATTATCCAGGAAATGTGTCTCAAAATTCGGGCTTCATGACAGAATCCAACTTGTGGTATGCATTCATCATGATGATTGTGAGAGACCCTGGAGAAATACTCATGATGGATAACACATAAAAACCATAAGGGCAGTAATAAGCCCAGAACATATTCCTTCATTAAAATGCTCTGCTCTTTACATTTATTTTCTTATATCTTTTTCTTCATGTTATTCTAACTTATTTATACAACTTGCATGTGTCTATAAAGTATGTTCTCTCTTCCTCTGTGTCTGTGTATGTGTGTGTGAGAGAGAGAGAGTCTATTTAATAAATAAAACTGATAACACTGAAAGCATAAGTCACTACAATTTTGATGCATTCTCTGCAAATTAGGTGAATTCATTAAAAATATTAATTTTGTCTATTTTAGAGTGCTAATATCATGAAGAGTGGGTAACTAGATGATGAAATTAATATTTTTATTAGTTATCATTAGTTACATATCATTACTCATTTAATTAGTATTAGTTATTTTACTTTTTTGTTCCTTTCTTCTTCCAAAGACATCATACTTTAAAATATGATTGTCGGTGTCAGCTTGTGAATAAATAACCAGAAAATTTTTAAATTGCATGCATATATTTGTTAACCTCATGTGTGTTTCTGTGTGTGCATGTGTGTGTGTGTGTGTGTGTGTGTGTGTGTGAGTTTGTATCTAAAATATGCAGTAATCAATCAATCCCTCTACCATAGGTCCTAGTGTTTATGCTCAGGCTCTCAGACTTTCCAGCAAGTGTCTTTGTACACTGATCTAGGTCACTGGTGCTAAACTTTTCAATAGTATTGTTCTGAATGAATATAAATTTAGATGAAAGCAATCTAAATATAATTTGACATTGATGTAGCATCAAATTTTATAAATGTAGGTTATTTACTCAGGTCATTGAAGTGCTGCATGTACAACGGTGTCATTAGCTAGTTCTCGTGATTAAGAGATTATAGAATCACAGATCATACGCAGAGGTATTTGTGACTCCGCATAAAGTGTTAGACTACTTCAATTCTGATGTTTAACATGAATTAGTGCACGAAATGTAGTGGGTACCACAAATAAACATATATACAAAATAGTCTCTGCTTCACTCACATAAACAGAATATTTATCTGACTGCAATTTGTTGTAGACAAAGGCATTAGAGTAAAAAAAAAATCAAACTTAGCAAATGAAACTGATTTGTATCCTTGGGTTTTTGTAAGTAATATTCTGAACCCTATATAATGACCAGACATTTTTGAAAATGAACACTAGTAGTTTGCAAATAAGTTATGGAGAGAATCTCCGAGGTCACCAGAGCACTACTTAGTGTACGCTGATAACACTGGAAGCATAAGATCCCCTGGGTTTTTTTAAAGATCAATTTACATTCTCAATCACTGAGTTTTCTGTTGTATCAACGATGAACACACAGACTGACAGCTTGTCCTGCTATGATTTGACTGTGTAAAATATATGTATCAATATATTTGAGTAATATTTTCATCTTTATGAAGGGATGACTCATTAAAAATTTGACCAATGTGAAATGACATTTAATCTCTAAAGTTATGTCATATAGCTTGTTTGTAACAGATAGAGCATCGAACATTCATGACTACACAATTTGGATAAGGAATGGTTTTGCGGGGTGATGTACAACAGAGACATGAGAAAACTAATAATAGGTCTGAATGCATGAAGGAAAAACTGGAGGAGGCACAGGACAACAAAAGGGCTTAAATTAACAAAAGTTATTCTATGAAGTGGAAGAGAAAATGGTATCATATAATGAAAATGTAAAAAAAAATATCATTTTAAAATATCTAAGAAAACAGATAAAGATGGTCATTGTTTTATTGTTCATGTAGCTGGGTGTTTAAATAGAGATTCTGTGTTAAATATTAAACTTATGGTTTTAGGAGGTCTCATTGTTGATTCATTATGTCAGACTTGGCTACTAGGTCAAATCACAATTTTTACTACATAAACGAACATATGGGCTCTTAGAATTCACAGAAAATTTATGCTAATTTTAATTTTGCAAGTGGTATAAGAGGAATGTAAATGAGGATGACTGATTTCCAAGTTCATACTCTTAACTATTATATACATGTGCTCTTTTGAAGAATAATTCTGACAGGAAATATAGAAAAAGAAGTTCGGGAAAAAGTTTCCAAGTAGGGTGATGAAAAACTATGACCTAAACCTCACTGAATAGTAAAAGAGAAAAAAATGCAGGGCATTAGTGATCATCTTGAAAAGATGAAGTGTCGCCAGTATGTCATCTTCACTTGATCCAAATCACACAAAGGGTAAGAGATTTTTTAGAAGGCAAGAATGTGGAGTCCTACGTTGTACTCTTAAGGGTCTACTGAGGTCCTAGAGATCAGAAAACTGAAGAGCCTGTCATTGCTTTGAGGTAAAGAAAGTCACGTGTACTTTCAAGAGGCGAAAACTCTGCAAGATTTTATAATCTGCAAATTAGTTGCAGTACAAAGAATGAAAGTAAATGTTGTAAATGAAATTACCTATATGATTTATTATTTTATTTCTAGTTGATATAAATCCATGCATCGTTCCATAACTGAGGCAAAAGAATAGCTAGGAAGCTACAGTCTAACCTTGTTTAGGACCAGTCTTCAAGAAACCCGTCTCTTTCCAGATTTTGCTCCTTTTCCTCAAAAAAAATTATGAATATGGTAAACAGAGCAAGACGGACAAAGGCTAGAACTTGGATTTGCTTTTTCCTCACTCCACCAAGGCCTAGTTTTATAATCCAGTTCAGGTGACGTAGTTTAGGCTTTCTGAGAACGAGATTCAAAAACAGAAATTTGTTTTTAATCTGTTTCATAGGAAAGGATTTTAGGACCAAACCTTGTGAGGTGTAGGAAGAAGGAAAAATAGGACATAAGCCTGTTTCCCCTCCAGAACCTACGCAAAAGAAATGATCTGGGGATCCCTGAGGACATCAATTCTTAGGTGAACTATGTGGGTGTAAACAGCAAAAAAAAAAAAAAAAAAAAAAAAAGGAAAGGTGCAAAATAGCCTTGAGCAAGCCAGTTTGCTCTATTGTCCCCTGACATGGTCTCCACTGAGAGTTACTAGAAGTGAAGAGTCCCAAACCTAGAGAAATACATTCTGAGAATGGTCTATCTACCTTGCTTTAACATAGATGAAGAAAAATCCACCAATGTGATGTGTGTATGTGTGTGTGTGTGCGCGCGCACACGCGCAAGCACACTCATGCTTAGAAGAGAGTTTTGTGAACACTGGATGCCATCTCTTATAACTATGCCCTCAAATGGGAATGTGCTGCACATCTGTAATATTAGCTCCTTGAAAGACTGAAGGATGGCATCCAAAGTTCAAGCCCAGCATGGGAAAATTAATGAGATCCTTTCTATGGGGAGAAAAGGGAAGAAGGAAAGAAGGAAGGAAAAAATGTAGGTGGAAAAGAAGAAAATGAAAGAAAGAGAGAGGGAGGATAGAAGGAAGGAAATAATAAAAATATGACATATTCATGTTGCAAATCTATTTGTGTCATATTGAGCTTGATTTAGGCTAAAGAGTTGACACACTTAAAATAAAGTTACTGCAGGGTGCATTGCTACCAGAAAAACTTGTCGATCCAATCTGTACTGCTGCACCCCTGTAGCTAACGATTACCAAATAACAGAAGAGTGTGAGTTATTTGTAATCATAGGTCCCTTAACTAGATCTGCAGTTTTAATTTCCCGAAGGTGAATTCTTCCAAATTCTGCTAAAGTTTAGGTTGTGCAAAGTATGTGAGCTGCCCTGAGGCAAAGGGTGAGAGAGGTGAACTGAATATTAAGATGCCCACAGTACTCAACTTCACTGCCTATCACCCTTTGCTGCAGGAGCGAAGGCAAGCTGCAGTTGCTGAGGCTCAGCAGTTAAACTGAGGGATCAGCTGTGTTTTCCTGTGGAGTAAATTATACTCCAGGATATGGGTAGATAAGCCAATTAATGAATTTCTGAAAACTTCTGCATCGCTTTCCTGCCCTAAGGCTTTCCACCTCTCCACCTTACCTTCGCAGCGTGGCCCGAAGTCAGTTACGATCCAAATGCAAAAACATCAAAGCATCTTACTGATGCCTCGCTGCAGACCAAAGTTGTTTTTCTTACCTTCTTTGGTTTTTTCCATGACTCACAGAAAAAAGACAACCACCCTCTGTTCATATTAAAAATTTGCTCATATTATAGACCTCATCGCTCTCTCACAGTTTAAATAGCGTCCATAGCAGGTAAAGTCACGACAGTATAAGTACTGCTTGTTTCATTTCTACATTCTAAAATATTCCATTGTGAACTTAGAGCAAATACATGAATCCTACACCTTTAGCCTATCACTAATATCCGTAACAGCAACACTAGGAAAGATACCTTGAATGTAACAGATGCCCAATAAATGAGGAAGAAATTGGCCTATTCACTAAGTTCGCTGAACAAAGTATCACGTGTTTCCAACCAATATATGAAGGGCAATAATCAGCTCTACCTACCAGTTTATGGAAAATAGCTAACTTCTTTTAAAATCTGTGAATGCTTTAACTGTTTGGATGAATAGTTGAAAGAAGTGGTGTGTACCTAGCATTCTCATAAGGAACCGTGGACTAACAAAAGTCCCATTGAACATTGTTAAGTGGTGGTTGTTAGATCCACAAAAGAGCTCAATGACGCTGCTCTGCATTTCATCCCCTTGAGTGAAATGTTTGTGACAGCTGAGGAGATTCCTGACGGTAAGTCATTTCTAGAGGCTGGATCTGCACTGACAAGGGAACAAAAAATATCTTCTCAGAAGTGTGGTCCCAGACAGCGAGAGCCTCGAAGTATAAAGCCGACAATTGTCCCGGCAGGACAGTGACCAGTACTCAGGAAACAGAGAAATGTGAGTGAGCAATAACTGCAAGGCCAGCTGAGACATCCAGGAAGGTTTAGAAACTGGCACACAATCAGTACCTGGTGGGACATTCAAGCACTTGCTTAATGATACTATTTTATAAATATTTAGCATACTTTAGGGCTAACAGAAAAAATAATTTCCCTAAGAACTAAATAATAGTATAATATGATCAGCTCTATATTTAGGTTTAATAAAATAGAGTATTCAAATAACTTGATGAGAGATAAAATAACAACAAAGTAAAATAACAAATCATTTACAATTTATCACAATATTTTAAATATCAACAATATTTTATTGGTGAACATAAATAGTTTTCCTAATTATAATAAATTAATCAGTAACTCTTGGTGTATTGCCATCATTTAAACAAGTTCAGAATCCCTTTAATAGATTTTTTTTTGAGACAGGGTTTCTCTGTAGCTTTGGGGCATGTTATGGAACTAGCTCTGTAGACCAGGCTAGCCTCAAACTCACAGAGATCTGCCTGGAATTAAAGGCGTGAGCTACCACCGCCTGACCTTTGATAGAACTTTTAGTTTCTTTCTTTCATTTTTTTTCTTGATTAGAAATAGCATCAACAGGAGTATGCCCACATTTTTTAGTATTGTTTGCATTGAAACCCATGTACTACATTTTTAGATTTTTAAAAATGTTAAGGTTTTGAAATTGTCCCTAATAATAATGTTTGTTTTCTGTTTTAGAGTATCCATTTACCTAGCATTGAACATGTATTCAGCCCTATTATTTCTGAATTTGGTTAATAAATATATTTAATGTAGACACTGTGCTAGAATGCTAATACTTTCTTAAGACATTGATGAAATTGTAGGTTGAAAGAAACCAAAAACATATATACTTTGTAGATACTTTCTGGGTTTTTTTTTTTCACAGAAAAAGAAATTAATGAATTTTTCAGTCTACTAAGCTTTCAAGAGTGTGAATATAAGATGCATATGAGATGTAAATGGGGAAAAGAAGATTTGGAATATATACAAATACATACATTCAGCTAATTATACCATTCCCAAAGTAATATATCACTTCAGAATAAAGTTAACATTTGTCTTATGCTGTGGTAGGCTATTGACAAAGGCTTCAATCATGCAGAAAGCTGTTTTCAAATTTGCATTATTTTTAAAGAGCAGGCACCATTTCCATGATAAATGACTCCTAGACAAGAATCTTAGCTGACTACCCAAGTGCTGGATTCTATTATCACTGATTTGTCCTTCAGTCTTCAACAGAGTGAAAATGAAGGACTTCTAACTAATTGCCAGGAAACAGAGCTAATTTCCTTATACTGCCAAAAAGGAAAAAAGAAAAGTGTGAGCCATTAAATTTGAGAGCAGTGGCATGTGAAATAAAAAATTGGTCTTTTTTTTTTATTTTTAATCTTCCTGACTCTACCTCTTATGTACTGGGATTACATACATGTACACCTCACCCAGTTTATGGGCTGTTCTAGTGCTCTTATCCAAGAGTTACACATGCTAGAGAAGCACTCTATCAGCTGAGCTATGCTCCCAGCCTCACAGTTTGACATTTTGTATTAAAATGCAATTGAAACAGAACAGAACAAAAAAGTTGCATATTCACAGATCCTGGTTTGGGGGCAGAGGCTCCTCTGTCAACAGATGAAAATAGAGAATTTGTGCCAATGAGTACAAGGTTATCTCTCACTTTCTCTTCCTTCATTTTCAAATGTACCTGACCTTATGTGGAGGTCTTTGATCCATTTAGAGTTTGTTTTGTACAGGGCAATTAGTATGGGTCTATTTGAATTTTTCGACATAATTGCCATTCACTTTGACTATCACCACTGTTTTGAAGATGCTATCCAATGTGTATTTCTGGCTTCTTTGTCTAAAATCAGGTGTTCATAGGTGGTAGGATTTGTGTTTGGGTCTTGAATTTTATTTTTTTTTATCACTATAACTCTGTAGCACAACTTGAATCAGGAATGGCGAGACCTCCAAGAGTAATTGTTATAATTCAAGACTGTTTTAGCTATACTACTAGGTTTTTGTGTTTCCATGAGAAACTGAAAACTATGCTTTTAAGTTCTGTGAAAAATTGAGTTGGAATTTTAATGAGGATTGCATTGACTCTGTAGATTCCTTTTGTAGAATGGCCATTTGGCTATATTAATTTGACCAATCCATGCACATGAAAGATCTTTCCAACTTCTGCTGCCTTCTCCAATTTATTTCTTTAATGTCTTGAACTTTGCATCATGCAAGTCTTTGATTCGCATGGTTCAAGTTACCCTAAAATATTTTGTATTATTTGAGGCTATTTGTTAAAGGTGTTATTTTGTTATTATTTTTTCTGTACATTTGTCATTTATATATAGCAAGGCTACTGATTTTGTGAGCTAACTTTTCATCCAGATACTTTTCTGAGAGGATTTATCAATGGAGGAGTTGATTTGTGGAAATTTTAGGGTCTTTGATATATACTATCATATCATCTGCAAACATTTCCAATCAACTTCATATTCAAAATGGTCATTGCAATTAATCATTGGTCTGGTTCAAGGCCTCTGGCACACCACCATCATCTCTGAAACCCCACTGAAACTTCCCTCAGATACACTTCTGTTTTTCTGAGTCTTGGAGATCCTGTAGTTATCATTCCTTAGGATCAATCTCCTCACAAACTTCAGCAGATCATAGATGAGGTAGATGTTACTTTAAGCCAACCAAAGGCCCAGGATGTGTGTCTGGGTGGCAGCTGAGCTTAACTTGTGTAGGGGTGGGGTGGGGGATGTTTTTTTTTCAGGTCTTGGTAACTTGTATAGGTTAGCCTGGAAACCAGATCATAATAAAATTTCAATTCTCTAGCTGTTACAGTGGCAGGCACTATAGATTGTCTAACTAGTATCAGTTTGCCTGTCTGATACACAGCTGTCATCATTAGATTGTGTGCTCTTGTGGATAAACAAGATTAGATTAGGGATAGAGACTTGTTTGTGTGGTAAACATAGGCAAATAACTAAAAGAAACAAAATAAAAAGGGATAAACAGGTTTGAGACTCCTTAAAAACCCTACAGTACCCTAGGTAATAAAAAAAATTTTCATCTAGTCTTTCATTTGAAGATAGTGATTTATGCTTTGCCTAAGAGCCACTTAATAACAGACATAGACCATAGTAGGTCTTCAGATCTTAGCACAGCTGACACCATGATGAAAGTTACATTAGGCATTGAAAACCATCACATAGGAAGCAACACCTTCCAGAAAAAAAGAAAGACTTCCTCCATCAAAGTTCATAGCTCTGAGAAAGTCCCTTAATGCACTAGGGACTAGTTCTTAGCCTTGAATTTGGGTTCTGTAGTCCCACTTTTGGCTAAATGTTCTTGTTGCTTCTATAATTACAGTTTTTTCTATCTATTGTTGTTAAGTGAAATATGCAAAACCATGATATTACTTTCTTTCTTTCTTCTCTCTCCCTCTCATTTTACTTAAAACTTACCCTGAGAAAGGCTCTGAGCCACACTGGGTTTCCAAACACCCAAATATAGTAGCTGAATTTCAAAGACTATCTATTGGCTTAAACATATGTCTATATAGTCTTCTGTGGTGGACACTCCATCACATCCAAAAGATTGTTCAATCATCAGCCAGAGGAAAAAAAATTAAACTGTGTGTATTATCCCGTGTCTTGAATTATCAAATTAAACCAGTATATAAGTAGAACTGAGATAACAATTAACAACATATTTTTTTACATTATCCATGGAAATAGACTATGCCTTAGCTATAATTATATCTCTAGAAAATAATCTATGTTAGCTCTTGGTCATGTGCAGAGAAAGATAGTAGTAATATATTTGAAGTTGATCTATATGATCTATGTGACTATAGAAATCATACTTCTTTATCCTAACTGTTCAGAAATTTTTATATACATTAATATGTGGTTACTTTACCTTGTGTGAAATCAGATAGCTCTTGTTGTTCCACTTGAAAATGTAATTTATGCTAATATGTATAAATTAATCTCACTTTCTAAGAAAACACAAGATCTCTTTTTGAGTGATGTACATATTCCCAACTTTCTTTAGATTTATCCATTGCAATTTATACAAAAATCTACTATGTACTGTTCATCTGAATGTATATAAAAACCTGTCATTAATAGTCTCCAAAATGTTGACATTCAGAACATACAATCTCAAATTGTGACAGTTTAGCACTCAGGAAAAAAAAGAAAAAAAAACGAAAAGACAGCAACAGCTGAATTCATTTCCATCTGCCTCAGATCTGCTTTCATGCAAAAAGGTCAGATTTTGTGTTGACCTTACTCCATGCCAGTTAATGAGACTCTCTGCCGGAAGTGTTTGTCCTGTACCTTAAGAAAGGAATGTGCTTACCTCTGAAGAGGCAGAGATGCAGAGACTCTGATGATCTGGGCAAGTATGTTTGGCCAATTTTCCTCTAACTGGTCATCATTATTGCACATAATTATAATTTCCTCTGTCCAAAAATTATTTTATTCTGAGACAACCATCATCAATTTTCCTAAGAACAAAAAGATGAAGCTTTTTCTGCATCTTCAGGTAATTTTCAAAAGCTTCTTATCTCACCCCTTTCCCCTCCAACACACAAACCCACAAACAATATATTTAGTTGGGAATATAAAAATAATATTATGCTTAGGCCTCTTATACTTGATATATGAAAATCTATCTATGTCCATATATACACATGCACGCACACACACACACACGTATACATAGCTAAATTATATATATATATAATCCGTTAATTTAGCTTTTCCAACTTATATTAATTGAAAAATTAAAATATCACATTTCTTCCTTATGTATATCAAGCTGAAGGTCATGGTCGTTCTCAACCCATCTCTTCACGATGTTCCCTATAATATTTTTCTGGGATGGCAACTATCCTTTATTCTTACTAATAAACCTGACCCATGACAAAACTATAATCTCTGATCATCTTCAGTTGAAGTTATGTTTCTGGATGAACACTTCTGCTTCCAAGACACTTAACATAGTACATGGTGCCTTATTTTCTATTCTAAGTACATACAACATAGCTAATAAGCAGAAATGAATTTCATAACACCTTTAAGTAGTAATTTACTAATATATGTTTATGTTTTTCTACGTATATTTAAGAAAGACTTTATTGAAATATAAACATCATACAAATATTTACATATTAAAGAGTACAACTCAATGTGTTTGTAAATAGGCACACACCACAGAACCATCAGCATAATCCATGCTATGTAGTATTTGCCAACTCCAAAATTTTCTTTAATATTCTTCATTTATTGTTAGCATTAATAAAATTTTTTCTTATAAAGATATGAGTTCTGCCATCATGGCAACTTTCTAATATACAGTACAAATGGTCGCTCATTATAGGGAAGAGGTCCTAGCTTGGCCTTTGTGCTTACTCCATCTGTTCCTGATGAAAATCAAGCACTTTGAGAAGAATCCAGTATCATCCCTCTCCTTGCCCTGGAAATCACTAATGCACTCTGCTTCTTGAGTTGAATATTTAAGTACACATTATTATGTAGCCTTTGTCCTTTTGGGTACATTGATCTCACTTATAATGTTATCTAGGCCCAACTATATGGCAAAAGTGAGATGATTTCTTTCCATTTTAAAACCAGCTAATGCTTCTTTAAAAAAAAAAATAGTGGTCTTTTCAAGGACTTCATGTAGACATTTTTGATTTTTTTCTTCCTCATACTTCCAAACAAAAAACTTTAATTTACTTTTCTGTCAGAATCAGCTAGTTATTTTAATAAGGTTACTGATGAATCTTTGTGTTTTTATTATGGGAACAGTGAGAGAACAGAGACACAGTTCCATGGTGCAACCCTAAGGAATTCATGATAAATTCCTTGAGACATTTAGGAATCTCCAATGAGGAAAAACTAGAAAGTTTATGACACAGACTGGGAGACTCTTACTAATGATAGCTTTTCTTTAATTATTTAAATTTTTCATTTATTTTACATCTTGACTGCAGTTTCACCTCCCTACTCTCCTCCTGTTCCCTCATCCACCTCCCCTCTGCCACATCCCCTTATCCACTCCTGCTCTGTTTCTGTTCAGGAATGGGCAGACCTCCCAAGGGAGTCAACAAAGCATGGCATATCAAATTGAGGTAGGTTTAACCTCATCCCTTTGTATTAAGGCTTAATGAGACAAACCAGTATGGGGAATAGCTTCCCAAACACCAGCTCAAGTTTTATGCAGAGGACCTGATCCCGTTGCTAGGAATCTTACAAACAGACCAAGTATACAAGTCCCACAAATACAGAGGGCCTAGGTCAGTGCCATGCAGCTCCATAGCTGTTGATCCATAGTCCATGAGCTTCTAAGAGCCCAGGTTAGTTGCTTCTGTGAGTTCCCTTGTGATAACCTTAACACTGCTGGCCCATAAAATCCTTCCTTCCTCTCTTCAGCAGGATGTCTGGAGCTCTCTGCCCATTGTTTTGCTGTGGATCTCTGCATCTATTTCCATCAGTTACTGAATGAAGGTTCTCTGATAACAATTGTGGCAGCTAATAATTTAATTACAGGAGATGGCAAGTTAGGGCACCATCTCCGCTATTGCTAGAGTCTTATCTGGAATCATCTCTGTGGATTCCTGGGAGTTTCCCTGGGACCAGGTTTCTCCCTAACTCCAAAATGCCTCTCTCCATTAAGACATTTCTCATTATTTCTATTTCATCTCCCCTCTGTCCAGCCCACATCCCACCCAACCCAGGATCCCTCATGTTCCCACCTACCCCAGGACTTCCCCAGTTTACCCAGGAGGTCTGGGGATGCTCAAATGCAAATAAGACTCACCAAAATGGAAAATGCGCAATTAATTGTCTTACCATTAGCCAGTTATACAATTTTGGTGACTTTCAAATTAAATTTCAAAAAGTTGTTAAGTTAGGCTTGCATAAATCTTATATAAGTTTTATAATCACTCACTGTGTTCATATGTAAAACATGCCAGTGGTAAGAAAAACCCTTAAAGTATTCACTACCTTAGACCCTTATAATCTCCCCAACCATTTTTTCATGAAGATGTCCAGACTCTATGTGATACTGCTTCTTTTTAAGGTCTGAGCATCCCACTCAGTTATTCTCTGCACACTAACCAGTTGGTTCCCTTCTGCTACAATATGAAACGTAACTGTTGAGAGCTGGGAAATACAATCATCTGTGAACAGGACAAAAATCATTACAAGCCGTTTTAATACTTCATTCATTTAGTGTAATAATTATATTAGGCTCTCTCATAAGAACTACAACCTATAAATCCTTAGATTATTCTTCTTGTTAACAATGCTATGAATGGGGTTCATCTCACATGAGTGGGCCTTAGATCCAGACAGAAAATGGTTGGTTACTATCATAACAATAATTCCATTACTCCACCAATGTTGGTATCTTGTCAAGTCAGTCTTGGTGGTAGCTCACAAGGTTCACAACTGGGTGAGAATGCAGATTATTTTTCTCCTCCACCTTTATACATAGCACCTTCCCCTACCATGAAAGTTAGGCAATAGTGATGAAGCTTCCAGATGATTGCCAGGTTGAAAATCCAAGTTTAAAGTGGGAAAGGAAGGTTGGCATAATATCCTACCACTAACTGAGGAGATATTGGTATTTGATTGCCTCGTGGCGTGAAGGAGTCAGATTTCTTTAATGGCATAACTCCTGGTATGTCAAGCACAAACCATGGCATACCCCTCTCCCAACAGAGTAGTTGAGAAACGCAAAGTGAACTCAATGTTTTTCAAAATCAAGAAGATTCAGAATCAAGTAGGCAGGGAGGTCAGAGTGCAGAAGGTAGATCTGAGAAGAGCTGAAGGATGGATTAATATGATTAAATTACATTGTGCAAAATTCTCAAAGAATTAATTAAATATTATTAATAATAAAATATTTATTATTGGTCATATATAAAATAGTACTAACTTACTAACTTAAGAGGTTGCTATGGTCTTTTTATTTTTCTCAAGTGATAAGAAAGAATGTAGTTTGGCCCTGCAAAAGATTTGCTTGGATTTATAATCCAATTAGATGAAAGCAGAAGCCGAGACTCCTGTGCAAGGACTATACGTTCTTCTCCTTCACTGGGGTTTGTGCTGAGAATTCAAGAAAAGTGCATGTCTATTGCTGCTGAGGGAAGAAGGTATGAAACAGTTGTTAATTGTGCTAGAATCCTTGATTCACTGTTGCAAAAAAGCCTCAGCCTGGTCCCAATTAGGGTCCCTTCTTCTTCCACATGATCTCAAAGGTCTCTCTCTTCTCTGTGCTGTCTAGTTATGTTAAGGCAATGACACACAATATGAAGAATATTCTTGATCTCTTTTTAGTTTTGAACATATTATTTGTTATCTGTTTTGTGCAAAAATATTTTCTAACTTTTTAAGGTTATTGATGTTTCAACTGATTTATGAAAAATTTTGAATTATCTTTTGAAAATGCACATATACTTAAATTTTTGTTTATTCTGAAAATTCAGAATCAATTTATAGCTCAATATAACATAAAATTTACTTCATTAAACTCCATGTGCAGCCAGGTGGTGGTGGCGCAGACCTTAAATCCAAGCACTTAAGAAGCAGAGATAGGCAGAACTATGTATGGTCAAGGCTAGTCTGGTCTACAAGAGTTATTTTCAGGACAGGTAGGGCTGTTACACGGAGAAACCATGTCTTTAAAGACAAAAAAAAAGAATACATGTACAGCTATCCATCCTTTAGTCAGTTTTTTCTCTCACATTACAAATTTTGCAATTTATGTATTGACAAAATAGTGTTCCTCTCTTCCAGCAAGAATGAATGATAACATCATGTATTGTCAAGTAACTTGACTATGAAAGTGGTTGGACAACTATACATTTTGAAGTAAAAGTAAAATGTAAGATTTTAATGATATTTTCTGCTTGAAATTTGTGTTTCCTGACTGGTGATTCATAAAGACCATGAGTCCAGCAACACTTCCACACCATGCTACAGATCACTTTACTGCACATAGTCTCGTGGCAGTCATCAGGATACAGGAGTAATAGGTTAGTGTAATTTTTTTCCTGTGATATCATATGCATAAAGTATTAATAATCTAATTTAGATTTATTTTACATTTTTATATTATTTAGAAATAATATAAAAATACATTTAGAAAAACAAAAGACATTTAAGTATTTGAATAGACGTTTGCGGTATTTGAAACTTTGAGGTTTATGCCATTTGGCAAAAATCTTTAATCCTTTGACTACTATTGCAAAAATAAATTAAAGTTTTTGATTATTTACTTGGGGAAATACTACAATAATCTGATTCCATGTTGGAACTTCAAGTGTGGTAATATTAAGAGGCTTTAAGAACACCATTTTCTAACCTATTTGAAATGAAATGCTTCAAGTATGATGAATTGCTGCAAGAATCTACAGACAAGGATCCTCTTCAAGTGAATTTCTTGGTGCACAGCAATACCTGACTCAGTCTCAGATGTCGTTTCCCCCTTTAGAAAGTGAATACTGTTTGCTGAAGTTACATGTATAAAAGCATTGATGGCCTGGACTCTTTCAAAAGGGCTGTAATTAAAGAAAAATCTTTTTATCATTCCATCAGATAAATGATCTCAATAAATTCAGAAACTCTATACAAAAGAACTAATTAAGAACATGTGTTGGATAGTTTTATGTCAATTTGACAGAAGTTCAAGTCTTCTGGTATGAGAGAACCTTGTTGGGGGTTATACAACCTTGTCTTGGTTCAGCATGTGACTACCTCCCCAACAGGTATGCAGCACCATAGAAATGGATGCTCACTTTGCAAAGGAGCAGTAGACCATGGGTAGCAGAGGAATTTGAAAAACTCATGCAACTTGCGTTTTCTTTTCTCTATCATTATATTGTTGATTTTTGGGGATGATTTCTAGTTTTACTTCGTTGGTCACACATGAAACAACTGTAATTTTACCCAGAAATTTTGTTTTTCTTTTTCAAATATTATCCCTTAAGATTCAACAAATGCTTCTCAAATTCCTTATCTAGAATAACTTGCTACAACTCCTCATCCTGGGAACTTTTCTGTACTCAATAGAGACAGTTATATATGAGAAAACAACACTTGGAATATTTACCATGTATTGTAGTTCTGGAAAGGAGAGTAAGGCATGCATATACAGAATATAGGGAAAGCCTCAGAAATATACACAGTGCCACCTGTTGAGAGTAAGTTCCCCGGATACCAAGTATATATAATCAACAATAGGATCTAATTTAATCCAATGGGGAAAAAGGCAATGTGAAATATGGGATGGATAGATCCATCTCTAGCATACACAGGAGCATATATTGATGGTAGAAGTATGGTATAGTGGGATGGGAAAGAAGTGTCTTATCAAAGTCTGCATTTTATAGAGAGTTTGACACCTGAGACCCTATTGTAGAAAACAGAAATGTATAAAATTATATCTTTCTGATATAAAAGAATTGTTTGGATTTGTATATTGTTGTCATTAAAGCAGTGCACCCATGTTCATTACACTTTAACTTTGTAACTGCAAGTAGCTGCCAGCTGACACAAATGCTGAGAGTACATGATGTGCCTGGCTCGATATTTAGTTAAGTTTGCAAAAATGCTAAACTCTATGTCTAGAATAAGGTTATGTAGGGGGTGGGAAAGTGTATTTGAAAAAGTGCAAAGGGGAAAAATGGAGAATTTTATAATAATTATGATGTATTTATTAAAATGTGATACATTTCTTAATATCAAAAACAGGAGCCAATAATAAAGCTGTTCATCTAAACATGGTAGACTAAACTCTAAGCAAAATATAAATCAAGATGGCTTGACTGGTGCAATACACCTGGTGGTCAGAACTTTTCCTTGGGTGAACACACCTTCTCCTTCTCAGGACATGAACCCAAGATGAGAGTAGACCCCAGCAAAACCTCACTTAAGAAAATGATCTGATGGAAAGATCACCCATGCTTATGGATTAGTAAGACTCACATAGTAATTATGTCCATATTTCCAAAAGCAATCTACAGATTCAATGCATTCTCCATCAAAATTCTAACACAATTTCTTATAGACCTTAAAAGAAAAACATTCAACTTCATATGGAAAAATAAAAAACCCAGGATAGCTAAAACAATCTTGTACAATGAAAGAACTTCTGGATGTATCACCATCCCTGATTTCAAGCTCTGCTACAGACATATAGTAGTAAAGATCAAGTGGTATTAGGAAAAAAAAAACAAAAAAAAAAAACCAGACTGGTGGATCAACTCAACTAAATAGAATCAAAGACTCAGATGGACATGTATGGATAATTGCTTTTTGACAAAGAAGCCAAAAACATACAATATAAGAAAGAAAGCATTTTCAACAAATGGTGCTGGTATAACAATGTCAGCATGCAAAAGAATAGAAACAGAACCATATCTATTACCCTGCACAAAACTCACATTCAAGTGGATCAAAGCTATCAACATAAATCCACTTACACTGAACATGAAAGAAGAGAAAGTGGGAAATAGCCTTGAACACATTAACACAGGGAGCACCTTCATGAAAAGGACACCAACAGAGCAGATACTAAGATCAATACTTAATAAATGGTTCACCGTGAAACTGAAAAGTAAGGCAAAAAAATCAATAGGACAAAATGGCAGACTTTAGAATAGAAAGTGGTCTTCCCCAACCCCACATCTGACAGAGGGCTGATTTCCAAAATAAATGAAGAACTCAAGAAACTAAATATCAATAAACAAAATAATCCAACTAAAATGGGGGTACAGATCTAAACAAAGGATTTTCAATAGAGAATCTCAAATGTCCGAGAAACACTTAAAGAAATATTCAATATTCTTAGCCATCAGGGAGAGTTCAATGGGGGGTTGCACAATCTCCTTAGGAAACGGAAATAGAAGAGATTTTGTGAGAGGACTTTGGGTTGGTGGGAATGGGAACTTGAGGGATCAGATTGTGGAGGAACAGAGAGTACTGAACAAGACTGCTGCCAAGGGAGGGAATTTCACTGTTAAGTAAAAGTGTAAGGGAATTTCCTAGGAATCCACAAGGATGACCCCCAGCTAGGATTCTGGGCCACTCCCATGATCTGGTAAGACTTCACGTGGAGGGAGTGCTAAATCAACCCAGACACATCACTTTAGGCCTAGGGTCTTTTCTGCATATGGGATGTGCTCAGTTAAGGGTGACCTAGGGATTGAGGGATTTAGCTATTTAGCAATAACTCAAATCTATGCCAGGAGTGTAAGCTCACTTGACACTGTCTGGAGCAAAGGACCCACTGGCTAAATGACCCATAGATCTTAGCTAGAATCAAACATGAGTGGAGGGGAAAATATGTCAATGTAATGATGCCTGATAATATTCTGTGATACTCATAGATTGATGCCTAGTACAGTTGTCATCAGGGAAATTTCATCCACTAATTGATGGAAACAGATGCATACATACAGCCAACCATTAAGCAGAGTTCAGGAAATCTTGCTGAAGAGGGGAAGAAAGGATTATAGAAGCAAGAGTGTTCAAGGACACACCAAGAAAACACAAAGAATCAAATAACATGACTCACAGGAGCTCACAGAGACAGAACTGGCAATCAGGGTGCCTTCATGGGACTGAACTAGGCCCTCTGCATTTATGTTATGGTTCTGTAGCTTGGTACTCTTGTTGAACTCCTAACAGTGGGAGCAGGGTCTACCTCTGATTCTTTTACTTGCTTGTGGGCCTACTCCTCATATTGAGTCAACTTACCCAGATTAAATACATAGGGGAGGTGCTTAGTCATACTGCAGCATTATATACCATGTTTTATTGATATCCATGGGAGAACTTTCCTTCCCTGAACAAAAACAGAGAGGAAATGGATTTGGGGTTGGAACAGAGATGGGATGGATAAGGAACTAAGAGAGGGTAGAGGTACCTTCAAAACAGCAAAGAAAGAAAAATAAGGAGATGGAGAAGGAAGAGAGAAGAGGAAGAAGCTGTAGGGAGGCCCATAGGGCATTTTCTTAATTGGAGGAGGGCCTAGTCCTTTCTGGTGGTACCATATCTGGTCTGGTGTCTGAGTTCTGTAAGAAAGCAGGTTGAGTAAGTCATGAAACAAGTAGTGAGCACACATCCATAGACTTTGCATCAGCTTCTCCCTCCAAGTTCCTGCCCTTTTTATTATCTGTCTTGACTTCCTTCAATGATGAAGAGTGATATAGCTGTGTAAGTCAAGTAAACCATTTCCTCCCCAACATAGACAAGTAGACAACCATTGCTTGTTACCAACATGTGAATGCCTGTTCTGGCACTTTTATGAATATCTTTCTAGGCTGATAATTGTCATGGTTCAGAGGTATTGCAGGTAGGTAGGTGTGTACGATTATTTAATTGCTTTTCTTCACCGCCTCTTAAAATATATTTACATCGATCCATTGAAGTTAAACCACGGGAAAGAAATTTTCAGGTCACATGTCTTCAGCATTAGAAAGCCACATTCATGTCCTGAAAGACCACCAGGGACTATATCAATAAACCATATTATTATTTCAAGATTTCCTTGGATTACCATGACAAAACATTCAAAAGGAAAGAAAGTTTCTCAGGTCTGGGAGTGTGTTTTTTGTTGGTGGACCATTCTTGTGAGAAGTAACGTCAGTCTATGTGGCTTCACTTCCTTTAAAAGTTTGTGTGTGTTTGTGTGTGTGTGTGTGTGTCTGCGTATGTATGTTTATGTATGTATGCATGTAATATAAAAATATATAACTATTGGTAAACATAGAAGAATATGGCTCCTCATGGTTGAACTGAACAAATGTGGTGATGCTATGGAAAATGGAATATCTAGAAGGGGTTTCAACTTTGGAGGAACAACAAAGGTTACACTGAATACATCTGTCTCCCTCATTTTGTTTTTACTTTGGGTATAGTATCCTATCTTATATTCTTCTTTTGTGACAATTAAATTTAATATGTAGTATAATGTAAACATTTTTGTATATTTTATCTTCATTTTCCTACATGTTTCTGTTTGATATCTATCAACCTATAGCTATATCCATGTATAGATTTACATATGTATGTGTATAATTTTATATAACACAAAATTTATATCCTTCCTTCTTATGAAACATAACTGGGGTGCATTGCAGGATAAAGTAAGAACATTTTTTACATGGAAACAATTATATCTACACAAAGGTTTCATAGCTTTTAGACAAATATCAAATATTCTTGAGAGTGATGAAAGCACATGATTAAAAGGGACTTAAGTTGTATTATCACTATCATTGTCACTAGTAGGCATATTGAATAATGTACTAATTGTATACTTTCAGAAAACTTTGCACTTATTATTTTATATGTGGTTCTAGATATAGCTCTATAAATATATAAATAGAGATATATAGATGATATATCAAACAGAATCATGGAGGGATAGTGAAGATAATGTAGATATATGTATCTCAACTCTATGCCACTTGCTAATCAATATCCAACTTTTGGAAATACACTATAAATATCTCCTTTAAATCAACCGTATCATCATCAGTCAAAACAGTGACAACATCTGATAGGATATTCTAATATTGACAATTTGGTTTTGTTAGAGGTCATAGTTGAATTAGCAATTAGTATTGTGGTCTTTTTTTTTTTTTTTTTTGGTTGAAAACTAAACTGACTTGAAAAACACCTATGAAACTCTTAAAGCTCAGTACTGTTTCATAGAAAGGACAAAATAAGGAGGGAAGGCACAGTTTAATTATGTGCAGCCAGAGGAAATAAATGGGGGAAGGCAGCAATAAACCTGCTGTCACATCGTCTCTCTCTGACTTTGGCCACAGGTGTTGCTCTGTTCCACCAATCTCTCTTCCAGGAAGGACTGGAGCCACAAAACCTAAGAGTAAATCTAAGAGTAAATATCAGTAGTTCCTTAATAGTCAAGCTGTGCTGTCTTAAGTTTCATAACATGAGTCACCATTATATAAAATTGTTAAAAATATGCTCTCGAAAACTTTTCAACATATTTCAAAGATAACAGTTGTCAACATTTGGCAGCAAGCAGGATTCCAGAAAAGTCAGATTTTCCCTATTCTTTTTTACAGCTGTGGTAATGTTTCTGAAATGAAGAGACTGTGCCCGAGATTTCAGCTTACTGTATTTTAAACTAGTTAAAGGCACATGGAAGGGAAAGAATCTTTGGCTTTGCTTCACTCTACCAGGTATTCAGTGGACTGATTGTTCAGGGAATGAGGTTAGATTCTATCAAAGGATTGTTTTTTTCCTTCTCATGTAACATATCTGGAGCTCATTTATTGTCAGCGCTCCACTGCAGGAGAACTAAGAGGTATCATGTGGAAATCATTATCTATATGGAAAAGTTTCACAGCCTTTCAACAAATATTAAATATTCACATGAGCTTCATCTATAACTTAGAACAATATAGGCACATAATAAAAGTAACTTAAGTGGCATTATTACTTTCATTGCCACAAGCAGGCCTACTGAATAATGTACTAAATTGTATACGTTCAGAAAACTTTTCATTTATTCTTATACTCCCAGTGTTGTAGTATGTAACATTACCAGGCAAGATTTTTCTTTTTTTCCCCCCTCAATTTTTATTTTTCTATTCAAAAATTGACACTTCCTCCCCTTCTCCCATTCCCCTCCAGCTCCCCCACTAACCCTCCTCCCTCCCCTTACATCCTTAAGGGAGGGCAGGGTATCCTGCTCTGTGGGAAGTCCAAGGCCCTCTCCTCCCTCCATCCAGGCCTAGGAAGGTGTGCATCCAAGCAAACTAGGGTCCCAAAAAGCCAATACATGCAGAAGAGACAGGTCCCAGTGCCATTATCGATGGCTTCTCAATCTGCCCCCATTGGCAGCCACATTTAGAGAGTCCAATTTGATCACATGCTCGTTCAGTCCTGGTCCAGCTGGATTTGGTGAGCTCCCATTAGATCAGGCGCACTGTCTCAATAGGTGGACCAACCCCTCGCGGTCCTGACTTCCTTGCTCATCTTCTCCCTCCTTCTGCTCTTCAACTGGACCTCGGGAGCAAATAATTAATTTTTTGTATTAATGATTCAAAAGGCATTTATTGTTATGAAGCAGTATTTCTTCAAATATTTTAGTAGTCACACCATCACTGTAGAAATATTATAAAGGTATTTTGAAGAAATTGACAAGAAGATTCTAAAATTCATTCTCTAATGCAAGGACACCAGAAATAAATTATGACATAAAAGAAAATCACTCACACTTTCAATTTTAATATGCTGGCAGTATTCTAAACCATGTGTTAATGGACCAAGAAGAGAAATAAGAATTTACTGCATAGAACTGAAAGTTCAAGAGTAAATTCTTATATTTATGGTCAATTAATGTTTGACCATGTTTCAAAATACTTCAATAATGTAAAATATAATTTGGAGTATATGATTCTGGAACAAGTGGATATGTGAAAAAGAGAGAAAGAGAGATTTACAGCCACTGAATTATACCATGTAATAATTTAATAAAATTAATCATAAAATAGAAGAGCTAAAGCTGTAAAATTCTTAGTAAGAAATATAGAAATACATCTTTGTTACCCTAAGCAAAGAACTTTAGGGAAACAATCTCCAAAACATAAACAGTTAATTATACAAAAAGGAGTTAGAAAATGGCTCAGCATTTAAAGGAAAGGACTGCCCTTGAGGAAAACCTGAGGTTGGCTTCAACTAAGTTTTAATGGCTCACAAATTCTCTAGCTTCAGCACTAGGAGGGCTAATGTTTTCTTTTAGTCTTGGCAGGAAGTAACACTTACATGACAGACCATCACACAGATACATATGCTTACACAGTAATAAAAGTAATTTTTAAAAGCATGATTGAGATTTTTTAAAAGCAAAACCTTCAGGTCATAGAACAGCAATTAAGAAAGAAAAGTCAAAACCAGAAAATTGGGAGAAAACAATTTTCAAATCATATGATTTGATAAGCAAACAGTGCCTAGTTTTATCTTTAGGAAACTTAAAATTCCATAATAACTAAACACAAACATTCTTGCCATCTATGCTCATTGCTTGCACTATTGACAAGAGACAGGCTACAAAATATGCCTAGTTATCTGTCAAGATGAATGTATAAAGGTAATATGGTACATAAATTCAATGCAGTTTCATTCCATCATATAAAAGAAAGAAACTGTCATATCCTGAAAAATAAATGTGCAATTACAAATCACAATGCTTTTTTTAAAAAAAATAGTCAAAATGAAAAATATTGCCACTATATTTTTTCTAAATTTTGAATTGACTGTTTATTCATTTCCCAACTCCTCAGACCCAAATAATCACATAGAAACTACATTAATTACAACACTGCTCAGCCAATGGCTCAGGCACAATTCTAGCTAGCTATTACATCTTAAATTAACCCATTTCTATTAATCTATGTGTTGCCATGAGGCTGTAGCTTGCTGGTAAAGGTTCCGGCAGTGTCTGTCTACCTTGACAACTACATGGGCTCCCTTTGACTCTGCCTACTCTCTCTCTATATTTCTTCCAGCCTGGTTATATTTTGCTCTGCTATAGGCAGAAGCAGCTTCTTTATTAACCAATGGTAATAAAACATATTCATAGCATAAGGAGGGGAATCCCATACCAATATGAAAATTTCAAAAAATTATTTGCATACTTTTGATATAGAGGTAGAAGCAAGACTGACTGGGGAAATTATAGGGAGTAATAAGAGATAAAAAGGGGAAATAGAAACTTCAGTGGAATTAATAAGGTCAAAGAACATGATATACATATAAAAATGTAAGTTTGTGAAGCCCACAGCTACATGCAATGAATATATAGATATAAAAAATTTATACTAAAAGTTAGGTAGTTACCAATTTAAGTGATCTAAATAAAATGTGGACCAAAGATATATTTAGATATTTTTTAGACAAAGATGTAGATACTGTAGTGAAAATTAAGACTGAAAGTTGGCTAACAGCAATAATAATGAGGATAATGTAAATCAACTGCTGTGAGATGTCACCTCTCCACACTTGTAATTCCACACTCACAGCACCAATATCACTGGCATGAATGCAAAATAACAAAATACTCATAAATTTCTAAAAGGAATACAAAAATATTACAGCAGTGTTGAAAGTAACATAATAGCTCCTCAGTACATAAATACTTTGAATTATGTACCAAGAATGATGAAAACATGGTAATACAATGACTTGAACCAAATTGCTTATGACATTATTCATTGTACAACAAAATGAATCCATCCATGTGTCTATAAAATTAAAAATAGATAAATATACTGGAAATATCTACATAGTGGGATACTATTTACTGGCTGTTATTATTTGAATAGGCTAGAGTATCCCAAAAATATAGTTTGAAGACGTGGTCCTATACTGATGTCACTGTGGAGAAGAAATGGGAACATGAGAGTATTTCAATAAAGATTTATCAATGATTTCAAAATTGAAGGGCCTATTGAGAATACACCAGATTTAGGTATTTGGCAAGTGCTGCTAATTATATTGCTGCAGAAACTCCTTCCACTTTTTCAGCCAATAGCCTTTAAGATACCAGCCCACTTGGGCATGGCCTCTTATACTATAAATGTATCTCTCTCTTGCTTCCAGCTTCCAGGAGTTCAATAATTATTTTTCTTATACTATAGAAGGTATTCTGCAAGGTTTACACAACTTTCCTTCTACATCAATTTATTTGATTCTAGGCATTAGCTTTGTTTTCAATATTACTTCATTAAAAATGGTTCAATACTATGGAGAGGGATAGCATCAATTTGACAAAATTATCTTGAAGAATTTATGCTGTTGAATCTAACTATTGAAATCTTTTGAAAAGTTATGATATGTCCAAGGATGTGATATTATCTTTACTGGACAAGTTCATACTTTGGAATTCTCAGTGAGGACATTAGAGCAGAAAACTGGACAGAAGATTCAGATTTTAAAAAAAACAGCAGTATAAAAGGAAGGCTGCTTGTTTGTTCCTGGCTGCTAAGCCCCAAAATAATCACAGAGAAAGCATATTATTTAAATCACTGCTTGGCTCATTAGCTCTAGCTTCTTATTGGCTAACTCTTATATTAATTTAACTCATCTCTATTAATCTGTATATTGCCACATGGCTGTGGCTAGTAAGGTTAAGTTACCAGTATCTATTTCCAGTGACTCCATAGCTTCTCTGTAACTCTGCCATCCTCCTCCCATGCTATAGGCCAAGCCAGTTTCTTTATTCATTATCCAATAAAAGCAATACATAGGCAGAAGGACCACCCACACCATTTTTTCCTTTTCTGTTTAAACAAAAAGTAATGCATTGACTTTAACATAGTAAAATTACATATAACAAAACAGTTATCAAGCAAAATTACAGTTACAATATTTATACCTACTTTATCATTTATCATAACTAAGAAAAACTATATTCTTTAACAACTTCAAAGACTCCAGAAAAATATAATATTATTTAAGCAAACAGGAAGCACATTGCTAGCAACTTTCAAAATTTTAGAATTGACAGAGAAATCTCGCTACCTAGACAGTCACCAAAAGTTCTCTGTAACATTGGGGCATCCATCTTCTACCTACAGGCCCATAGTATCCAGCAGACCTTTTCATGAAGCAGGAAATTTCAAAGACAGTTCTGCCTAAACTGGCAGTTTATCCATCAAATTTTCTGTATCCTGCAGAATTTCTGGCAGACTCTTTTGAATCAGGAATGCCAAAGCATCATCTTACCATTAGCTAAATTTAGCAGTAATTTTTCTGGTGTCCTGTATGCCCAGTTTATCAAGCAGTCTAGGCAAAAGCAGTTACTTGCCAAATGCTCAACCAACTTCATAAGGAGCCTCTCTTCAATGCCCATCATCCTCTTGAAGTAGCTTGTTGCTGCCAGGAGCAGAAGTGTCTCACTGTCATGGAAAGTCTTAAGGTTTTAAACATTTTAAATGTCATATCCTGTAGGTCTCTGAAAGATTTGAAGAATACCTATCTAACTGAAATATATCACTATACATCAAGAAAATATAGCTAACATCACTACAAGCTTGGCTATTATAGATGATTATCTATTAACCTATAATTTTAATCATATATTACATTTTTAAATGACTACACAATCACAATGCCTTAATCAAGAATAGAAATATACATATAACAAGATTGACCTTAATTTGTTTCAATAAACCAAAATCTATATCAATGCAAATCTCTATAGCATATCCCCCTTTAAATGTAAAGAAGCATTTACAAGCAATATTTGGGTATATGGACATAGTTTTGTTAAAACTTCTTCCAGCTGTCTATTGGGCAAGATAATTTTTAGGGGTGTTTATGGTGACCTCTCAGGGTTTCGTGGTCTATCAAACCATATTAGCCTGGAATGAATCCACACATTCTCATCATATGTGGAAACAAAAGGACAACTTTTCTTTTCCAAAGCAACATATCCTTAGACCCAAATTCTGAAGTCAAGATACTTTTCTAATATACATGCTGGTTTATCATAGCAGCCAATACAATGAAATGTCTCTCTGTGCTTATCTCCTTTACAGTCAAAAGTTTTAAAGAAAATACAATAATACATTACTACTTGGAAGCCTCTTGCAGGCCCCGATGTCAAACAAGGCCCAGTCATTACCAGTAACTGTGGAGAACAGTTCTCACAAGGAAAATTAAGCAATCCAGTGCCTACTGTAAAAAACATTACTGTTCTGGATGATGGAATCAAACTGGAGGATGAGTCAAAAACTCTAGTAGGAAATAGGAAATATATATTTTGGCAGACTTATATAAATGATAAAAGACCAAAGCTAAGAATGTGTATAAATGACATTGTAATTAAGGGATTACTAGACACAGGTGGGGATGTGAATATCATTACTCCAGAATCTTGGCATCTAGATTGGCCTCTTCAAGAGGCAGATACCCTATTCCTAGGAACTGGAACCCTATCTCAAGTTAAAGAAAAAAAAGCACAATGTGGGTTGAATGCATAGGACCAGAAGGACAGAAAGGAAGGCTAAGGCCATATGTAGCTCGTATTACAGTGAAATTATTGGGTCCGGACCATTGCAGCAATGTAATACCCAAGTTAATGTTCCTTCAGCCCCAAAAAACTCTTGTTTCTGGGAAGGATATTATAAGATTTTATTAAAAAAAATCAGCAGACATTCAGGCTATACAAGAACACAAAGCAACTAGCAAACCTTCAGAGGTATTAATGGCCTTCCTTTTAAAATTGTTAACTGAGAAACCCATATAGGTTAAACAATGGCTTTTAATGGAAGACAAACTGCAGGCTTTAGAACAGCTGGCATAGGAACAACTAGATGCTTATTATATTGAAGAATCAACCAGACCTTGGAATTCTCCTATATTTGTTGTTAAACAGAAATCTGGAAAATGGAGAATGGTGACTGATCTAAGAGCTGTCAATAAGGTTGTCCAATCTATTCTCAGCCTACTAGGAGATACCAATATTCTATCCTCCCACAGAGAATGCTCATTAGTCTCACCCTGTATCAATACTTTGTAAATCAGCCATTAGAAATAATGCACAAGCAATTTCCCAAGTCGTTAATTTACCATTACATGGACAATATTTTGTTATCTGACTCAAATGCAGATATTTTAGAAAGAATGTTTGAAGAAGTAAAGAAAGTTTTGCCTTAATGGGGATTACAAAGTTCTCCTGAAAAAAAATACAATACGAAGGTTCCGTCAATTACCTAGGTTACAAAATAGGTTTACAAGAAATTAGAACACAAAAAGGCACAAATTAGGAGTGACCAATTGCGGACCTTTAATGACTTTCAAAGATTGTTAGGAGACATTTCCAGTCTATGAATGGATGTTGGGATAACACCTGATCTAATAGTTCATTTAAACAAAACATTAGATGGTGACAAAGACTTAAATAGTCACAGGGAATTAGCAGCTGAAGCAGAAAAAGAAATGATGGTCATTGAAGAGAAATAACAGGAGGCACTAGAGTGAATCCAAATCTTAACTTATTCTAGTCATATTGCCTTCTATAATTTTCCCTACAGGAATTTTAATGCTAAGGGACAATACTATCTTAGAATGGATTTTTTTTATCTTATAAACCAAGTAAAAAATTAAAAAACTTATGTGAAAAAGTCTCTGAATTAATTATAAAAGGATATTTGAGTCTTTGTCAATTAGCAGGTATAGACCCAGCAGAGATTATAGTGCCTTTTACGACTGATGAAAAAAAATATGGAACAGCAATGAAACATGGCAAAGAACTTATCCTAATTTTTTAGGAGAAATTAATAGCAATTATCCCAAAAGTGATACACTTAACCTTATAAAGATGGTGCGGGAGAATTGTCTGTATTCTGTCAATCATGATTTAAATAAATGCTGACTGGCCATTAGCCAGATTATATAGGTGGGACAACCAGACAGGAAGTAGAGGCAGAGCAAGGAGAATAGGAGAATTCTGGGAAGCAGGAAGCTCTCTTGGCATTCCTGCCTGGACCACCAAAGAAGCCGAATGTGACCTGCCCCACTGAGAAAGGTACTGAGACATGTGGCTAACATAGATAGCGATAATGGGTTAATATAAGCTACAAGAGCTAATGGGAGGCCTGATCTAATGGACCAATAAGTTTATAATCTTCTGGAGACCTCTGTGTGATTTTCTCTGGGACTAAACGGCTGGGCAGGACAGAAACCCCTACAAGCAGACCCTTAAGAGAAGTCCTTAGATTCTTCCCTGAATTGTACATATCACAAAAATTCCTGGAGCCCATATATTTTATATTGGTGCAAATAAATCGGAAGAATTAAGTTAGATGTAACAAACCCCTTATATTTCTGTCCAAAAGAAAAACTGATATGCTATTCTCATGGTACTAAGGGATTTTAAAGAACTTCTTAAGGCAGTTCCTGGTTTGTCATATGCAGAAAGAGTTGTCTTGCATATCAAAACTGCTGAATTTATACTAGATGATACAGAATTGAGTTCATTATTCATACAGGTTCAACATATAATCAGGAATAGGCTTTGTCCCATGTACATAACACACATTCTATCCTGTATAGGTCTACCAGGTTCTTTATCTCAAGATAATTCACAAATTGATCAATTATTGATTGGAAGTTTTCTGAAGGCCTCAGAATTTCATAAAAACCTCATGTCAATAACAGGTTTAAAGAAAGTTTTCTATTTCATGGCAACAAGCTAAAGAGATTATACAGAGATGTCCTACTTGCTCTTTCTATAACCAAACATCATTACCTGCAGGGAGTAATCCAAAGGATTCTCAAAGGGATGAAATCTGGCAGATGGATGTGCTCCATTTTACAGAATTTGGAAAATTAAAATATGTACATCACACCACTGACACTTATTTACATTTTCAATGGTCAACTGCCTTGAGCTCAGAAAAGGGTAATTCATTAGTCACACATTTATTAGAAGTTATGACCATCATGGGTATACCCCCACAAATAAAAACAGACAATGCTCCAGCATATATCTCTAAGAAAATGAAACAGATTTGTGCTTATCATAATATAAAGCATATTACAGGTATACCAAAAATCCTACAGGTCCGGCAGTTATAGAAAGACCAAATCAAACTATAAAGGATATACTAAACAAACAGAAAGGGATGAAAAATACCATATTATTTAAGTCACTGCTTAGCCCATTATCTCTAGCTTCTTATTGGCTAACTCTCACATCTTGATTTAACTCATTTCTATTAATCTGTATATCACCACGAAGTCATGGCTTGCCCGCAAAGATTCAGCATGTCTGATTCTGGCTGCTCCATGGAGGTTCTCTCACTCTGCATTCTTTCTCCCATCATTCAGTTCTGTCTTCTCCACCTACCTACATTCTGCCCCATCAGCTAGGCCAAGGCAGTTTCTGTTCATTATCCAATGAAAGCAACACACAAACAGAAGGAACTCCTATACCATTGGCTAATAGAAAAACCTTTTGAATTAAATCAGCTGGTGTATTTCAAGGATGTGCTGACCTCACAATGGAAACCAGAAAATGTGCTATGTTTGAGAATGGGTTTCACTCTTGTTTCCACAGGAGGAGGAAAACTATGGATACTAACAAAATTAATAAAGATTTGGTGTGAAAAAGAGAAACCTCTTGAGAAAGAGAAATGACAGTTCATCTACAGAGGTGACAACCATACAGATAGTTTAAAAAAATCCTCATAAGGGTTGGGGCAAGGTTCTGTTCTTGTCTTTGCAGGAAAATATTAATCTTCAAAGAGTTGAGAGACCTTGGACATCTAGATGCCTAAAGATGAAAAGATAGCTACCCAGAAAGAATCAACAAGCAAAGAGAAATCTGGATTATAATGCTGTATTATCTACATGGTAAAATTTGATTATTTGGATACTTATACATCTCTACTTAAAGATAAGTGTGGCTTTAGATTTGGACAATGGCTGTCCTTCTGTAAATCCAAGCATATTGTTAAAAGAAAATTCAGAATTTCTGTCTCACATTAGGAGCCATCTGGTATGCGATAGAAAGAAAATGGATTATAAGGAAATATTTTACTTTTCTCCATGCCCATTTTTTCCCTATTGTATCTTTCATTGAATATATATTTATATGAATAATGTTGAAGTTTTCAACAATGAACAGAAGAAATTTCTGATGTAATATTTGAAGATTCCAGGAAGAAGATGGGGCCCCACAGCAATGACTCCACCTGGTTGATATGACATCATGATGCTGACAGTGATACTATGAGACTGGATTTTGGGTGCCACCTCTGGAAATGGTTTACCTTGTTACAACTTTCTGGCAAGAACTCCAAATAAGAACTTAAAAAAAAAAACCTATCGACTACTCAGAGACCATTTGCAATTATACAAAACAGCAATCTTGAAATTTAACCATTATATTACTTTTACAGGATCCCATAGAAAAAACATCACCCCATGACATCAGGAAGCAATTCTAAAAGAGGACATCCCCTCTCCCAACAAAGATTTTCCTCAGGGCTAGGGGTCGATTATTATTCACATAGGGTTGGGGGTTGGGGTGGAAGTTGTGTAAGCCCAGAGATTTAAAAAGAAAAGGTAAAACTTAATGGGATAATAGGTAGATTAGTGTGCACTTACTCACACTAATAATAATAGTGATTAATAGAGTGAATACTTGTGAGCTATTATTTACGGACAATTTGCATTGGTATAGATTTTTATATACTGATACAGGTTCAAATAATATTTGTTATATTGAATATGTGCCTATTTCTGTTTACAATATTTGTACACCTATGCAATGTTATTTTGTCATATTGTATTCATGCATGTTTCTGCCTCTGTTTGAGACATTTTATATACTGATACAATTTTAGGATATATTTATCATATTGCATTATATATTTCTACCTCTGATCAAGATATTTATACATTGTTTAGATTTTGAGGTCATTGTCCTCTTTTCCTGCACAGTTGTTTAAAGGTTGTTTAATAGTCTGATATAATGTTTTAATCCTTAAGTTATGTAGGTATTAAGTATTATAAATCAATAGTCATTCATGTTTGTTATACTTTTAGTCAGACTAATTAAGTTCTTTAGATACATAGACATTGTATTCTGTATAGATAGGTAGCCTTCAAGCACTTCAAAGATCTGTAGAACATGGAATTTACATAATTTATGATTCTGTTGATGTGAGACACTATTGCTCTTGGCAACACCTATCTATTTTCCCGAGAGAGTGTTGAGCACCAAGAACACTCCACTTGGAGTCTGTCTTTCTTTTGGCACAACTGCCCTTTGGGCAAAAAACTGCCCATGCCATGACCACTGACAAAGTGTATGATGTCTGAACTGGACAATCAGGATACAAGAAAAAAGACTGTCAAATCTGGCCAAAACAGGGTAAGACACTTTTGAAAATTTTCCTGCCTCTGATTACTCTAGGCCTTCAACATTACAAATGAGACTTTGCTCAGGTAGCCAGTTGTCTCTGTCATCTACTACACATTTTGGAAGCTGCTTGATTACACGTCCTGTCAACTCAAGTAATATTATCTCCCTGATCAGGCATTTTATGGGATGAAGATCAGATAGTTATAGTTATCATCCTCTTATAAACTAGCCAAGCCATTTCTATTACAAGACTGACTTAGACTCCTTATGATAGAATGTTTATTAAAACACTTAGCTTACATTTCTTTCTTAATAGAGTTTATGCTGGTTGTAAGTCTAATCTTATACTTGATATCTGTTCCTAGTGTACATAGTTTTGTATTAGGTTTGTAACTCTCTTATTTAAACAAAAGGGGGAAATTCTGTGGGAGCTCCTTCTGTTCTTTCAGCCAATAGCCTTTAAGATACCAGCCCAATTGGACATGGTATTTTATACTATAAATGCTGCTATAAAGTGTGTGCTCTCTGTCTTGCTTACAGCTCTTGCTTCTGGGTGCTAGACTCTGTTCCTGTTCCCCGTTCATTCAGGGGATTGTGATCTAGGAAAATGATCCATTAGTCTCCCCTAAATAACTGACCCTTTATTATACGTAATTCTAAACTAGTGTGGGATTATTTGGTTTCTTCTTCCATCATCATATTACTTGGGAGACAGAGGCAAGAAGATTGTAACATGCTGATCACAACCAATCTGCACTACATACTGAGTTTTAGGCATGTCAGTGTTAAATAGAAACAGATACCACTGAGGTGGAGGAGTCACTGAAGGTATGTGTCTGAAGGACAGACCTTATCAGCAAACTCTTTCTCTCCCTGTGTTTGCATCCTAACTTCTATGCTAAATACTCCAAAGTCCTCATCATTTTGCCTCTCTTAAGACTCAGCTGAGCATGGAACCTGAGATTAACAATAAACCATTCTTAGTTTTAAAGAGCTTTACTCAAACGTTTCAACACACTGACAAAAAGTAGCTAACAATATACTCGTAAAAGAAAAAAAAAAGAACAATGTATACATTTATATGAATGAACCAGTGAACCCTGTAAACCTATGCTCAGGGTAAGAAGTCAAGCACAATTATCTGAAATGAACAAAACACCATAGATGAATAGTTATCTGGAGCTATCATTGTGAATACAGGAGTTAGAAAAGTGAAAATATGTTTTAAATAGAGGATATAAATGTACTGAAATTAGTAATACTTGCTGGAAAATACAACAAAAATGAACTGTATATTTTAATGTAAATTGTCTACTTAGAAAATTGAATTTCTAACTGTGTTTTGAGTTAGTACAAGCATTAGTATGGAAGTGCAACCCAAATTTTTTAGCATATTTTCAAATAAAATAACAGTCAGAACTGTTGAGTTCTTATGACCCTATTTGTATGAGCAAATAAGACTCTAGAGAAGTCAAAAGAAAAAAAGACTTTTTCAATAATGGCAGTTACATTCCTTACAAACTTATTTTGATGATATCTACATTATTTATGTTTGTTAAATGCCATTCTTCTCAAACACACATAGACATACACATCTGAAAATCCAAATAGAAAGTCTGGAAGTACCCAAATTTAGTAAGGGGTGATTACTTTCCTTGAAAATTAACAGAAATAAAAATAGTAGATAAGTATTGGTGAATTTTGGCATTATCTATTCACTTGAGCAGATAAAGGGTATGTTGGGTAGATGAATGACGGACAGAGCTAGCGATAAGCAGATATGTCTCCTGTGAGGCAGAGATTTCTTATATTAATTAAGATAGGTAAATTGAAATGTGAAGTGAATTGGTTACTGACGTCTCAATTAAAAACACCTAAATTCCTATGAACAGTACAAATGACAGGAGATTTGTAATGTCCTCCATGGAATAAAGCTAGGCAGGTGAAAAATAAATAAGTGTCTTGAGCCAAATTAGACCTTAGACCATCATTAGTTGATGAGCTTCATGTTATTACGTCAAGGATTGAATAATCCTGGAATAATATATTTAATAATGTAAAGCATAATGCATTCACTTGTCACATATTTTTATTATGTACATAGTATTAGAAAATTCATGTTTAATAATTTTTAGCAATTATGTCAAATATACTCTTTTTATAGGAATAAATCTAATATCTCTCAAAGGATATTCTTGACATGCTTGTGTGCCATTTTTCTTAGCTGAACTAATAAAGACTTAAAAAGTCTGAACAAATATAAAGTATAAAATCTTAATTATCAGTTTGGTGTTTATAAAAAATATTCGCTCTCCATATTTGTCTGCCTTTATTAATCTATTTAAAATTTGTAAAAATTTGTATAATTTCTCAAATATAAAATTTATTAAACCAAAACAAATTGACAAAAACAAAAACAGCTTTCCTGGCTTCTGGATTCTTTCTTTTATGAAGAAGACAGTGTTATAGAGACAAGTTTGAATAAATTCATCAATTATATTCAGTTCAGAAACTGAAACTGTCACCACATGCATTTTTGACATATGGAGACTTTATTTTTCTTTAAACACAAGGAGGAAGAATTTCAAGTACGCGAGTGCATGTGTGCGCACGTGCTTGTGTGAGTGTGTGTGCTTATGAGTCTGTTGTGTTTTGGTTTTATGTATTTGTGTTTCTGGGTATTTTAGGTATATAAGTCCATATATGTGGGTCTGGGTGACTGTGTGTGTGTGGTCATCATGAGATTATGTTTATATGTGTTGTGTGTACATGTGGATGTGAGAGTATAGATGCAAGTGAGAGTGTGTTTGTGTGTGTTTGTGGTGTGTGTGCTGGAATAATGTACAGAATGCTATTTGCTTTCACTGACTGTCTTTTTTTTAAACTGGGTTTCTCTGTAGCTTTGGAGTCTGTCTTGGAAGTAGATCTTTTAGACCAGGCTGCCCTTGAACTCACAGAGATCTGTCTGCCTTCTGAGAGCTGGCATTAAAGGCATGTGCCACCACTGTCCAGGTGCTCTCATTGTCTTAACACTGTTGTTCATCGATCTCTTTTTTGTGGAACCTTTTATTTTCTTTCAGAACATTATCTTGTTTTAAATGTTACTTTTGTTATTGCTTTCTTGATCTACAATGTACTTTCTACTTGGAATTTATGTCACATAGTTATTGGATCCTGTGGATATGGTCATTGCTTCTTATGGTCTAGTTTACACTGTTAATCTTCTCTTCATTCATGTAGGGAAATGTATTTGCTGTGTGTCTAACAAACTTACTCATTACCAACTGCATCACATTTTCAAGGCACTGTGCTGTTTTATGAGATAATCCTGTTTTATGTTAAATTGATTTGCTCTGGACTCATTACTTGAGCAGCACTCTTCTCTATTGGCAAGAGTGCCATTATTAGCCTCCTGAGGTAGCAGTAGCTTACACTGCAGAACCTGAACTCCTTTTGAGGCTATTCTATGTCTTCTTTTCATACTGTGTCCTGCATATTTGTTCTGCCAATTCTTCTAAAATATTATTTTCCTTGTATTTTTATGGAACCAATGATCATTTTATATGTATTGCTTTTAGATGAGATCTGCAGTTTGAGAATATTTTGTAAAGCTTTTTAAAATGGAAAAAAAATGTTTAACTTTCTTCTTAAGAAAGACAGTCTCTTACAAAGTTTCAGTAGTATTCCATGTCTTTCTGGCAGAAATACCGTCTTTAGCAATGTGCTCACATTTGATTGAGTCGCACAACTCCAAATGCTTGGAGACTGTACTGACTTGGAAAGCAGATGGTTTGATATTGATATGGTTGTGCTTTGCTCTCTCTAAGTATCTCTGTGTAGTCTTTGTACTGGAGGAAATTTCCCATACTCAGTTATCACAACCAGAATCTTGGAGCCACTGTTGTGACAGTTTCCTAAGATCATGATATTTCTGTTTAACACACAGTGTTCACTTACTGAACGTCTCATCTTACATTTAACTTATTTTCAATCAAAAGAGAACTTTGATGAAATCATATTCTGCTATGAGCCTAACTTTCCCTGGTAAGCTTCCACCAAAGCTTGCCTGGTGACACAGCTCTTATATTTGGGAAAGCAAGGTTTCCTGGTTATTTGGGTAAGTAGATAGGCAGTAGTCGTGATACTTCCACTGGGCTACACAGTATCCTGCCATATATAGTGCTTGTTGCGCTATATAAACTCCTCTACTATGTATTATATATCATGGAATAATTATGGCTGTTATTGACCATTGCCATGCTTAGGGATCTTAAGGACTGTCACATATGTCTCTTGGTTACGTGGGAACAAATGATAAATTCAAGGATTCTAAGATACCTCCAAATCCATCCACATAGTTTGCATATTTCCCATTTCTTCAGAAAGATCCTCCACTTCCCAGGACCTCTCAAAACATTCCTTGTTTTAGTCAAAGGAAGATAACAGTGTTCTCAAGATTACAGGAGCAGTAAAAAAAAAAATCACTTCTTGAAGAGTTTAGGGTCCCCAAGGTATTGCCTATCCTACTCTCAGTACTTTAATGTAAGCATGTGTACCAGCCTCTAGATTGTTCCCTTTATCATTCAAAAGATGGAAATAAATCTTCCTAATTCTTTTACTGTGCCTGTCACAGATAGGCATTTCATCAAAAAATATTTATTTAATACTATTTGATTAAGGCAAGAATAAGGAAAATAAAACATTTATCTTACAAAGAAAACAGTGTGCTCCACTCCACATGAAAACATAAGAGTGATAATACAAAATACTGTGAACTTTGATATAATAGTATCAAACACAATATTCAAACATTAAACTTTTCAAGAATACAGAATCTTTGCTGAAAGAAAAACCAGTTTTGCTTTTTTGTACACTTTTCTCTGTCAATCATGTCTGACGCTTATGTTGATACTTGTTGCAAAGTTTGCTTTGAGATAATGACATCTCAGCAGTCAGAATCAGAGATCTCCCAGCCCCCATCTTCGGAATTCATTATAGGAATGGTCATTATCTTTATAAATTACCTGTCATTTTTTACACACTCCTACCCCCCTTTTGAAGTATTCCTCTGAATTTTAATATTCATTCTTTCAGCTAGGTTCTGATCTGCAAGCTTTTTATCACCTCATCTTGAAATTGCGCTTCTGGTGTTCAGAAATGTCAACAAACTCTCAGAAGAAAGTCTTTCTGTATGTACAAGGTACATAAGAAGAAGTCATGGTGTGTGATGTCATCAAGATGTCCCTGAGCCTTGTCCTGTGTTTCTTCTGAGGAATCAGGAGTCTCATCAATCTCAAAATGACAAGGTGATCATTCTGCTCTGTTGGTAACACATGGTTTGAACATATGAGAAGAGAACTATGGGATTTTGTCTTGTGTTTCTAGCACATTCATACAAGGAGCCTTTTGAGGAAGCTCACTGAAAAGGTCTGTTATGTTTTTAGCACTTTTTTTGGGTTTTAACTTTGCTCTGTAATTGTTATCTTTTGTAACTTATCAATAAATGGGTTTTTTGATGATGATGGGAACAGCTTCTTCTTGCAACACTGAATTTCAACTTTGCTTTGATTAGATTGTGACTATGGCCCCATTCTTCCATATTGGAGTAATAAATTAATTATTTTTGAATTTATAGGAACCCACCATTAAGATACTTTTAGGAATTTGGAGATACTCAATTTTAGAAAGCCTGAGTATAGTAGAGAGATTCTATATATTTTTGAAATGCTTTTACATTTGAAAGAAATTTGGGATGTTTAAAAGAGACTGAACACTTAATGTTTTAAATTGTAAAGAGTGTAAGAATTTTAAAAGTTGAAATGTTTTATATTGTGATATTAAAATAAGATCTGAGGGACAAAACAGAAAATAAAGGTTACGGTTTACTAGTAATATCTTGGTATGTCAAGTTGACCAAAAGTCATTGTCATTTTGCATATTATCAACTTGACACAAACATAGACTATCTGGGAATATGGAATCTTTATTGAGAAAATGCCTTCATAAGATTAGCATCTCATGAAGGTTTCATAATTGCAGTTTTATCTAAAGTCTTTTAATCCATTTTTATTTTAATATGTATATACATATAGATTTTATATATATATATATATATATAATATATGTATAAATGATGAGACCTAATGGTCATATTTCATTCTTCTTTATATGGATATGCTTTTTATAATCCCATATTTACACAAAAGTTTTATTCATATTCCATTTTTAATAAGCACTTCCATCTTTATATTCTTGATGCCTTTGAAGTAAACAAGTTATGTATGAATGGATGGTTTTTTTATTAGATTTCTATTATATTTTATTAATCTATATGTAAATTTTTATGACAATACCTTGTTGTTTGTGTATTTACTGCTTTGTATGATATTTTAAATTAACTACATGATATTCCAGTTACTATTGCTCAAATTGATAGTGGTAATTCAAAGGTTTTCCCTATTATGAATTTTTCTACTGGTATGAAAATATATAGAATCTCTCTACTATACTCAGGCTTTCTAAAATTGAGTTCATTAATATTTTAAAGAAACTAAACTGAATGTATATGTCTCTGTGGGCCTTATGGCAATCTGCCAATAACAATCCTCCAATCTTTGGGCAGAGGGAGCTATTCTATTTCAGTTCATCTCACTTTTTAAAGCAATGTTTTATAATTTCCCTATAGGTCCTTTTTTATCTCATTTAGACTTTTTTTGGCCACAATCCTTTTCTATATTTTTCTTAAAGAAAAAGGGCTAAAGAAATGGCTAAGTGGATAACAACTGTTGTCAACCAGTCTGGAGACCTTAGTTTGATTACCAGAAACGCCAGAGCAGAAGAAAAGAACCCATCTCCATAGGTTGTCCTCTGACCTTTATTGATGTACCACAACACAGACCCTCTCATACACAAATTAAATAAATGCATATATAAATTATGAACTATACATAGATAAATATAAGTAAAATAGGATATATCTCTCCCCCTCTTTCTCTCTCTCTCCATTTCTATCTGCTTGCCTTAGTTTAACTCCCACACAGTCTCACAGACATTAACAGTAATGGGAATTGCTATGTTATTAAATATCTGTTTTTCCACTGCTATTAATTTAACCTAATTCTATCAGGAAGTATTTTTGCATAGAGTTCAGTAGCTTCACTAGGTATAATATAGTTATAAATAATAACTCATAACTCAGTAATATTTAGACAATGAATATAATAAATAATAACCATCTCAAAATCTTTAAAAATTTTTCATATGGAAAAAATGTTAGTGTCCTCAATAATTTATTTAAATAATAGAATAATTTTATAAAGATATTTATTTTGCATTTTTAAATAGTAACCTGGGTTAAAAATGTCAAATATGACTCCAAAATGTCACATATTTGGGAAGAGGCATGTACAAGAGGTATTCATAACAATGTGATCATGTTTTACTTTGTGGAATTCTAACTTGTTCTCTGAATTATGAACAAAATTTGGTTAAACAAAAGAATAGTTGAAGATACACTTTAAACACTGTAATATCTCTCAAGAGAGCATTTGACAAAAATATGGACAAATATCTAAGGTTACATTTTTTACATAGACTTTAGCTTTTAAAATATACCAATAAAACTATACTAGGAAGTAAATAAATTATAAATTACATAAATATATATTATTTAAATTGTTTCAATGTTTTGATGATGAAAATTCAAACTTAAAATGATTGGTATTCTTTAAATTTTCCAGTTGGGTGGAAAGCAATCTCTGTAGATCTTGGTAGGCTTTTCAAATGCAACTTTGAAGGACTGATATCACTACTGATGTAGAACATTAGATTTTATACAGGTCATATTTGTACTGTAGAGCTGTTTCTGATTCAGAAAATTGCCTTGAAATTCTCCAATCTAAAAGCAGAGTCTGAATATTAGTGTAAGTCATGTATTCTACACTTAAAATTTAAAAGTGATAAATGCAAAGTTAAGATTTAAGTGGTTTATGAGAAGATAATGTTACTCTTTGCAACAAGTCCATATATATTTGTGATCACTAATATGGATCATCAACTTTAAAAATAATCAAGAATTTACCAGAGGAGAAACCACTGAGCACATGTCTCTGATACTTTCTAGATTGAGTTCATGAAGATAGGAAGATCCATCCTATATGGAACCTGTCCACTCTATGGACTAATATCTGGAACTGAATAAAATCAACAATACAAGGTCATCTTCAGCATTCACTCATGTCTGTTTCCTGACTGTAGGTGCAATGGCCAGCATATAAACAATAAATTATTAAATGTCTATTTGTTTGCCAGACAGTTCTCATATGCCAAACAAACAATGGATGAGGTCTCATTTCACTCACTTGATCTTTCATTCTTAGCCTCCATTTACATCAGTACAATTTCTACAGTAATCAGGTAAACCAAGGTGGTTCATATTTTCAAAATTCTTTTCCTAATAACTTTCTCTAACTCGGTATTACTTAGATAAAAAATGTCCAACAACCTTGCAAACTATATTCAGTGTCCCCTAGAAACCAATTATAATCTCTTTGTCTTTCCTTTCTTTTTCCCCCTTTTTCTCTCTATTTAGATAAAATGCTGTAGGTGGGTATGAGCTATATAACCATATATGGATAGAATTATCAAAATCATTTCCAAAAACAGACATGTATGTATTCTGGGAAATCCCTTATGATTTATGACTTTTCAAATTGTAAACTGATATTATACTGTTTTTCTGATACTGTCAAAAATCTGTGTTTGAATTCATCTCAATTTTGGTATTCTAATCATATGTTTCTATTATTCATCCACCTTTTTTTCAAATAACTAATTTTTATTCTATATTGAGAACTAGTCAAAATACAGGACTTTTGTGATTTATACATAAATCTCTACATCCTGGAAAATTTCTTCAAATTTATCACAATCAGCTAAACTGTATTTACTAATTTATTAAGATCAATGCTATTACTATTGCTTTATATTTAATATATTTCTTAACCTTTATTTAAAAGATTGTTTTAAAAACACTGTTTTGTTGAATGTTTAATTATCTGTAGACTTTTTATCACTTTTTCCCTTTTGTTAAATACAAATATAACAGTCTAAAGAAACTGACATTCATTGGTTTAAATTAATGTATAGACAAAATGAATTAATAAAAGCAATTCTTGAAACATTTTATATTGATGACACAAAAAAATTATTCATGTCTTAAATGTTATAATTATTTTCAGTCAAAAACATAATTATTACTTGATTTATGCTAGATAATATTAGTTTATTAAACATAAACCAATATTGTACAATCGATCATGGATCATGCAATTTGAAGCACCCCATCTCTAATCCTAAAGTCTCATACTTAAGTTGCACAAAATACTTCTGAAAAAACATGAACAAATATGTCATTTCAAAGAGGGGTGCACTGGTTATAGCTACACTACTGAAAATTGACCACTCTTCAGGCACATGAGTGCTGATTGAAGTATGTACAGACTTTAAAACAACTGCAATGAGATTTCTGTGTATATCTGATAGCCAATGCATGGACTATGAGTCTGAGGTAACTTTTTTTGTTTCATAGATTTTTGAGATAGGGTTTCTCTGTGTAGCTTTGGAATCTGTCCTGGATTTTGTTCTGTAGACCAGGCTGGCCTCAAACTCTCAGAAATCCACCTGCTTCTGCCTCTCAAGTGCTGGGATTAAAGGCATATGCTACTTTCATCCAACTGAGCCTTAAATAACTTTAAAACGTATTTAAGTCATACTTATTTCACATACATGGTGCTAGATAGTAAAATGCACTTCAACTGGGAAGATCCAGATTCCTCATACAGTAGAAGAACATTAACATTATTCTGGTTTGTTGTTTAGTTGGTGCTCAGTTAAGTTCTTTTTGTAGTGTAGATATTAGTCCCTTGTCAGATGTAGAGGTAAAAAAGATTCTATGCAATTGTGTAGGCATTATATTTACTCAATATCTGTTTTGTTTGTCTTATGGAAGCTTTGGATTAATTGAGGTGTCATTTTTGACTGGTTTTCATATTTCCTGGATGAATGGAGTCATATTTAGAAATACCTTCCTAATTCTATGTCATGAAATACATTTTAAAATAGTTTCCTCCAATAAGAAAATAATCTTTCTTCAAATGTGCTAATTAAATGATCTTTTGTTTTGCGAAAGATAAAATAAATATGGTAAGCAAGCATATGAATATATGTTCAAAAACGCTAACTATTAAAACACAATTAAAATTATCTAAAGCTGCAGGCAATGACTGCCTTCTAACAGGGGCATCTGTCTTCCCAAGAGATGAGCTCCGGTTAGGTTTTCTAATTCCAAGTGGTCAATATTAAATACATGTACGTGATAGCAACACTAAAAGGAGTCAGTTGTGTATGTGTGTGTTCATTTGACAATAATATGTATAGAGGAAGATGGCACAAACTTGAAAGGGATTGAGGATTCATAGAAGGAGATGAAAAAGGAATGGAATGAAATAGAATAGAGGGACAAAAAATGGTGTAAATTTTATATTCATGTATAAATTTATCAAAATATGAAAAAAAACAGTAAAAAAGTAAAGAACTTCAAATTCTGCAAGGGTGCTGACAATAGGAAATCCTTACACTTTGTTGGCAGGTATGTAATTAAGACTAAACTATATTGAAATATTTATCACGGTTTCTCAAAGCCAGAACTGGATGTCGCATATGGCCAGCTCTATCACTCCATGGTAATTATCTAAAGATACTGAGTCAACAATCGGCATATATTCTTGTAAGTCAGTGTTTACTTCAACATGTATTTACAATAGCAGGTTTAAAAAGCCAACTTTGGTGTCTGAAAATAGAGTAACGAAGAAAATCTGGTCGGTATGCACAATGTTAATTGTTCAGTTAATAAAAAATAAAGTATCTTTTGTTGAAAATGAAACTTAAGGTAATATATAAAGCGAACCTCAAGAAGAAAGTACTTCCCACTATATAAATTCACAGGAAAAAAAAAGTTTGCATGCAAGAAAACAACACTCTTTGCAGAACTAAAATTAAATGGCATGGCAGGTCCCGTAGTAATAAGATTCTGGTAAGTGAAAAAATAGTTGTCAAAGTTGTACAAGTTGCATTATAAGAAAGGAGACTGGAATGTTTAAATTTGGGGATAGGGTGATAGATGGACCGCCATGGAATTTTTAGTACTGAGCTTTTCATTTAGCAAAGGAGAAAAATATCTATGAATTTTAAAGCACCCTGACCATCCCATCTTCCAGGAGAAATCTATGTCAATGTGTGATCTGAAAACAGTCCAATCAAGCACATTGAAAATTCAGCAGTTTTTCCCTCAGGAAAGGAATTCTTTTTGACAAGTGAATGCTGGCTTTTATTTTTCCCTGGGGATTTGTTTTCTTAGAAAAGTTTATTTACTAAAAATAAATCATACAATATAAAAAAAATCACAGAGAACCTCAAACAAGGTCAATTTCTACATAAAATGCATCATATTCTTGATAATTTTTATGATTCTTTTCTCTAAGTGAAATCAGAATTTGTCAGCATGAAATACATATGAGTCTCACGTACTATGTGTCTATTTCCTTGACTACATACAGTATCTAGTCAAAAAAGCCTGAAAACACCAGTAAAGCAGGAAAACAGTGTGTGTGTGTGTGTGTGTGTGTGTGTGTGTGTGTGTGTGTTGTATAACATTATTTTAAGGTGTGTTATTTTTTACTTTTCTTTATGCTCTGGAACATTTGGTTAATGATGTAAATATGTGTTGCTTTTGCTTATGTTGCATTTGTTTAACTTTGTGAAGCTGTGATTCTTTGACTATCTCAAATGCCTGATGTCTAATAAAGGTCTGAATGGCCAATATCGAGGCAGGAGAAAGAATAGGCAGGTCTGGCAGGCAGTGAATATAAATAGATTAAAACCTGGAAGAAAAGATGAAGGAACAAAAAAAGAAAGAAAGGAAGACATGAAGAGCCAACCACCCAGTCAGCGACAGATTAAGAGTGAAAGTAAGATATACAGAAGTAAGAAAAAATAATCCCAGAGGCAAAAGGTGGTTGAGGTAATTTAAGACAAACTGGTAAGAAGCAAGTCAAGCTAAGTCCACACATATATAAAAAAATAATAAGAGTCTGTTTGTGATTTATTTGGGAACTCGGTGACAGCCCCCCAAGAAATCCAAAAGAGCTAAGTGTAAAAAAGAGTAAAACACCCAATAACATGTGTATGTGTGTGTTGATAAGGAACTTGGGCCTTTCCCCCACCATGTTGGGCACCAATTTTTTGGATGGGGCCCGATTGTTAGTTCCCAGCTGCCCGGCTAGCTTAGTCCCAAATAATCACACAGAAACCATGTTATTTAAATCAGTGCTTGGCTCATTAGATCTAGCTCCTTATTGGCTAATTCTTATATTAGTTTAACCCATTTCTATTAATCTGTGTATCACCACGTGGCAGTGACTTACTGGCAAAGTTTCGGCATGTCTGATTCTGGTGGCAGCTCGATGGTGTCTCCTAACTCTGCCTTCCTCCTCCCACATGATAGGCCAAGCCATTTATTTATTCATTAACCAATAAAAGCAACACATAAACAAAAGGACCTCCCATGCCACCCTCTAACTTTTACTTACTATATAATTAGTGAATCTTTTAGAATAAAAACTCTGAGGGCAAGTTTAAATATTGTAGTTTTAGTATTGGATTATTATAACATGCACTCATAATTTAAATATTTGTTTATGTGTGTTTGTGTGTTGTGTAAAAATGATTTATTGTAAAATGGTGTGAGATGCCCATTTTTTATAATGAAATGATATGAGGTGAGTTTTATACCTAGATTGCATTCTATTTATATAATATAAATTATCACTGTATAAAATAAGACCAATATAGTCTACGAAGTAAAGTAAAGCACGAATGACAACTGATAAAACATGAGAAGAAATGAATACAAAAATTATTGAGACTTGTTTATTTGTTTGCTTGCTTGCTTGATAATGTGTTGGAGAGAGTGAATCAAAGACCCCTTATATTCTAAAAAAATACTCTACCAATAAGTTTCACTCATAGAAGTCCAAAACAATTTATGAAACCTAGGAATATATCTCAGTTAATGAAGTGTTTATGTTATTATCTGAATATTATCAATAGAGCCCTCAAAGGAAGCTAAAGAACGGTATACCTACGTGGAATTCAAAAGCTAGGGAGATAAGCACAATAAAATTCCTGGTCAGCCTTCTAGCTTAAGTGAGGAACTCTAGGCCAATAAAAACCACTGTCTCAATAAGTAAACACATAAATGAATGAATGAATGATACTGATGAAGGTAGCACACTGCTGTTTATTGTTATTTTTATTTGAATTGTGTTTTATTTTGTTGAGGATTTGTATAAATCTGCTCTAAGAAAAAACACTGTGGTTTTTTCTAGGATTAAATCAAGTCACTCCTCTACTCAAGCCATCTGATAGTTGATCCATTTGAACTTAAATAAAATTCTTCACAGTATTCACAGATTGTGGCTTCTTTCACTTCTGTGGATTCATTTGCTACCTCTTCCCACCTCTTATGCCAGGCTTGCCCTCTTAGCTGCCCTAGTTCCCCATGTACCCACAGTTTGCCAACCAATGCCTCCTGAACTCCCTTCTTGAGTTTGTCTGTTCCAGGGACTACTCACGCTGATGAGAGTATCTTCACAATAATGGAATGTACTAAATTGCCCCTTAAAGTGTTTTCTGTGCACTCTGTAGAAAGCAGCACTCTTGGTCCCTGTTTCTCACCTTAGTTCTCTTATCTCCTTTTACTTAATTTGGGCTTTCAATGTTGTAGAAAGTCCATATGTTGAAGGCGTCTAGCATGGCCAGAGCACTTTTGGGAAACATATGATTTTTGGTCCGTAAGGACTAGTAGAAGAACGTTGGGTCATGAAAGCTATTTTAGAAATAAATATTGGATCAAGAATCCTCCTATTTATTTTCTGCTTCCCAACCTCAGGTACTGAGAATGTTCTCCTCCATCAGTATGTCTGAACCATGATACACCATGCATCTACTGACCCCATAAACAGTCAGATAACTAGGGACTGAAACTGTGAGTCACCATGATACCCTCTTTTGTTTAAGTATGTGAACCCTATTTCTAAAGTAACACTAAATAAACACAGTATTCTGTTAACCTATTTCCTTTATTACATGCTGTTTATTTCTACCTGACTGATTTATGTAGGTGACTTAGGTGTGTTTTATGACTAATCTATTCTCAGTGACATAATAGAACAGTTAGGTCTCAACATTTTTATTAAACAAAAATCACTCACTGCTCAAATGGATGCTTCCTTATTGCCTATTGTATTAAGAAATGCAAACGCTCAGTATTAGAAACAAAACTAAACAAGAAATAAAAACTCACAGTGAACTGGCATACATAAACCCAGTGGCTTTAAGCATACATTTTCAAAGATGGACTAGTACATAATAAGTATAATCTTTCTTTAATCTACAAATTAAGGAAAAGTTAGGAAATATCATTTAAAAGCGAAAATACATTGGCTATTAAGTGAATATTTAATGATCTAACTTAGAGCAAATGTCAATTGAAAATGAGACAACATTTAGACAAGGAATTTCTGGAGTCAGATCATGAAAGTAGAGACAGGAAGCCTTGGATTAGAAACCTTATTACCAGAGAAGGTAGAACAAGCTTCACTCTGTCCCTCTGTTCCCTGGAATTGTGAATGTATGAGATAGCATGTGTTTGCTAACAAAAAGAGACTTCATGTGAGATTGAGTTAATGGGAGGGCTGACATGGGGCTTTGCCTGTTCCAGAATTTTCAGAAATAAATATCTGCTGTTAATTCCCCTGTCTTTGGAAGTTTTCTTAAAGGATCCAAAACTGACAAAAGAACATTTTTATTCATATCGGAAGAATCTTCTTTGGACCTGAAAGATACAACTAGAATTCAATTACAGGCTATAGTAATATTCTCACCATTTCTAGGTTGTATGAGTTCAATAGTGCTTGTGTCAATTCTATATGGTCTCTTCCTCCATCTCTGGAATACATGTAATGCCATTCTGTTTTGGAATACATCATTCTACTTATATGTATCAACAGTGGCAAACACTCCTTTCAATTGATAATACCCATCACTTCGTGTCTGATTTTGTCCTAATTTTAAGTTAAAATTCTCTTAATGCTTATTCATTGATGATAGGAACACAGGGTTTTCAATGAAACACTTCTAATATTAACCAAGCCAGGGCTCTAGCCATTGGGGAACTTTTTCAGAAATGACCTTTTAAACACTAAAATTTCAGCTAAACATATCCTTCAACATTTGATCTGCTTGATAGTATATAACTATTGCAATTAAAAGGACGTTTACCCACAATCTCTGGTCTTAAATATCTATAGAACAGATTAAAATCAATTTTGATCACGTTTGGTCATGTTTGGTCATGGGAGGAACCACCCATGGGCCTTCTCCATGGTAGTGTGCTGAGCTGTGAATATACCAAGTGGAAGAAATATGCTATTCTGCAGGTAAATCAAAATCAACATTAGCATTTGTTATAGCAGATGCTATTATAAATTACAAGTTCATTGGCTTACAATGAGCAAATATTTTCTCACAAATTTAGAGGTAAACGTGAAATATTTGTATCAATGTTCTGGAATCAAGGCACAGGCAAAGAACTAGCCCCTAGAGGCACGGAGAGTCACCCCTTGCAGTATACTGGCTGGTAGTCCACTCTCTC
>PVIU01015788.1:0-46945 GCA_004026605.1 Ondatra zibethicus
GAATGGCAGGAAATACCACAGGAGTGAGAGGCTGGGCATTCTCCCAGGCCCCACAGCTCTGCCAAACTCCACACAGGCAACCCTTAACTGCCATTTCTGCTTGATGGAAAAGGGGAAAAGGGAGCCTTGGATGTCTATAGACTAAAGCTCTCCCCCCTCCCCCAAATAGGGAGGAAAAGCCACAGGAAAAGCAGACTTTTCACTTTAAAGCCTTCTAAAAACATCAGCCAGGGACAAGAGGGGGGCATGAGGATAAAGGGAGAGCCCGGCCTCGGCTGAAAAGGCAAAAATAGAAGCTTTTCTATGACGACTTCAGACAGAAGCGTTCTCCCCAAGGAGACGGACTTCTAAAAGACATCAAAGTTGTCCCGGTTCACTAAGTTAGCTTGTGCCATCTCTGTAAAAGCACGCCAGGTTTTGACATCCATGGAGACTAATGATGCTCCCACGTGCAAAGGACCAGGCAGGGATTTCCAAGGTCATTGCAAGTCGAGGTGCTCCTGGGACAAGACGCGCATGCACAGATTCCCCTACTAACTCGAGAAAGGACACGCATGCCTGATCTCAACATAAAATTAGTCTCTCGCCACCTTTGTTCCTATGAACAAAATGAGGGAGTGGGAATCATTCAGGGAACAAGCTGAAAAGGAGGCTGACCTAGAGTCTGTAGAGTTAGAGGAAGGATCTTCTCACAGGTGTGTGTGCGTGTTCGTGTGTATTAGGATCCACATGCGTGTGGAGGTCAGAGGTCAACCCTGAGTCTCATTCTTCGATTACTGTCCACCTTGGATTTTGTTTGTTTGTTTTTCTTTTTTTTGAGACAGGGACTCTCACCAGCCTTGAGCCTTGAGTAGGCCCAAATGATTGGCTTGCCTTTGCCTCCCGAACACTTCGGAATGACAGACCTCCATTGCTTCACCTGAAACTTTGGGAGCTATACCAGACTATTTTAAGGACCTTTCTCCGGCTCAAAAGCCATGTGGTTTTATTCCCTTCCGAAGAAGAATGGTGGCGATCCGAAACCTGACATTAACATCGCACTGCATAGACTCCACAGTCGACAGAACCAGTTCCCGGGTACTTCCTGCACCAAACTCACGCATCTACATCACGGCAAAGAGAGTTTAGGGAGCGCTTGGGGGCACACAGCTGGCAGAGAGCCCAGACTGCATTTGCAAAGGGCAACAAGAACTGCCCATGAAGATCCTATCTTGGAGGTAGAAGAGATGGCTCAGTTACCCCTGGAACTCTCAGACACACAGTGGGAAACTATTTCTTCACGAAACAGGATCCAATAATCCATCAGGCCTAAACTCAGATGCAGATAAAATCCCATTTCACCCGTACTACACAATCAAAGACTTTCTAGGAGCCCTCATCTTATTAATAGCTCTCATAATATTGGTTTTATTTTTCCCAGATATTTTTGGAGACCCTGACAATTACACCCCAGCAAATCCACTCAACACTCCACCACACATTAAGCCAGAATGATATTTCCTCTTTGACTACGCCATTCTACGATCCATCCCTAACAAATTAGGAGGAGTACTAGCCTTAATTCTATCTATCTTAATCTTAGCCGCCATACCTCAAAACAATGAGGACTAACCTTCCGACCAATCACACAAACAATATATTGAATCCTAGTAGCAGACCTATTGATCCTTACATGAATTGGAGGACAACCAGTTGAATACCCATTTATTGTCATCGGACAAGCAGCTTCAATTGTCTACTTCGCCATTATCGTAATCTTAATACCCATTGCAGGCATAATTGAAAACAACATTCTAGACCTAGACTAAATGTCCTGATAGTATAAACATTACACTGGTCTTGCAAACCAGAAATGAAAAACATTTTTCTCAGGACATCAAGAAAGAGGGACTCCTCCCCCACCGTCTACTGTGAGTAGTGCTTGCACCTCCAAATGCATGCTGGGGCATACACAGGCCCCTTCCCCAACAATAATAAGTAAATGAATAAGTTTTAAGCCAAGACCCCATCTTGGGAGCCAATGTCTATGTCCAGTGGCTCCAAATTGAAGACAATCATGACACTATAGGGAACTGAGGACTGAAGAAACCTATAGGACCCAAAGGTGACAGGGAACCCCAGGATGGTGGAAAGACAAATAAGAGACTATCAGAGCCTGAGAATCTCTTTCCTCATTAAGCCAGTCAGAAGGCTTATGACTTCCAAAGCCTTCCTTCCCCTCCGGTCGGAAGGAATGACTCATGTAAGAACTAGCCTGGCGCTGCAAAGCGAATCAGAGAGGCTAGAAGAAGACCCCTTTACTACCGTTTATTAGTTTTCCATTTTATAAAATGTTTGACCTATTTCCAAAGCTGTAACTCTCCCTTCCTCTAACCACCTGGAGGGGACAGTGATAGTGACCTGCATATTTTCTCTGATCTGTTTTTGAGGTGGCTTCTGGCTCCCTTAACCTCAGCCCAGTGAGCTACAGAGAGCTGCAGGGTTCCTGCCTGGCCTCCTTTGTCTTCCCGGGAAGCGGCCTCCTGCCCCAGAGGAAGGAGAAGAACTGATAACCTATCCCTTTAGAAAACTCTTCTTTTGTGCCACGGCCCTACCAGAGCACAGGCACACCCATGAGCACTGATAGCCACAGTTTGCTTGGAGATGAGATTCGGCTAGTGGCTCCAACCTTGTTCTATGATGCTCTGGATGGCCAATGTGACCCAAGAGCTGATCTTTATCTACAACGAATGCCCAGCCTCACAGAGTTGGTGCCAAAAGGAAAGCAGAGACTTTTGGAAGAGTCTGACTTCCCTTGCTGTGTACGTGTGAGGCTACACGTAGATTTCATTGGGCATGTACGCGCTGCTGCCAAGACAGAAGGGCAGGAGGACAGGGTACAGTGTGTCTCCTAGGTGATTCCAAGTCTCATCAAGTAGAAGAATCTAGATTAATCATCACAGTTGAATAGTGGTCTCAAGTGTAAAGAAGTGCAGCCATGTCCTAGACTGTAGCTTCAAAACCCAAAGCTAAAGTTTAATGGTGGATACCAGCTCAGTATAGAGAAACTGTTCCCGTGATGCTTAACATGAGTTTTGAAATATGATGCATGTTCTATGCTTCTCCATCAAGCAAGCTTTACTTTATGTGTGAGTGCAATGTGTGTGCGTGTATAATGCATATGTATGGTATATCGTGCACACACACAAATACACACACACACACACACACACACACACATACACCCCGAGGTCAAAGGACACCTCTGTGGGGTTGATTTTCTCCTTCTACACCTTTATGTAAGGTTTGGGAATCAAATTCAGGTCTCTCGGGTTGGGTGCACCAAGTATCTTTGCTTGCAGAGCCATCTTGCAGGTCCCTCGAGGCATATCTCAGTAGGCTCTCGATAGGCATATGCTGGCAGAGGCAGCGTTACTAGAAGGCAAACACCTGAGACAGACAATTTCATGCAGTGCTTAAGAGTTCAGGTTACAGAGCTAGATTCTTGGGATCCACCTTCCATCTGTGTGGCCTTGGGAAAGCTACTAGATTTTTGAAGCCTCTGCTACCTTCTGTGAAATGGCTTGACAACACACCCCTTGGAAATGTGGGTTAGGTTTCTTCCCTTTTCCTGACTCAGGACAACAAGCCTTCCCTGGCATCTTATGTGAGCTAGGTACCACGAGAAACAGGCAGCTCTGTATCCTTGACCTGAATGTACAAGGGTCCTTTGGCTTCGTTTGGCTTCAAGGGACTCAAAACACAGCACAAGTCATGGAGACATTCACAACTAAATTCAACAGTGTTTGAAGTGTGAAAAAAAAAAACCACCAGAGCTAAACACAATCTTCTGAGAGTAGAAAGAAAGGAAGAATTTAAAGAGGGGTGAGCAAGAGAGGGGAGAGCTATTTGTAATGTTTGTCCATTTCTAGGGTGTATCTAATATCAAAGATGGTTTCAAACTGCCTGAGGTATTAGTGAAGATGGGGCAGTAACCAGTTCCACCTAGCCAGTGTGAGCTAGCTTCAGCACACCCTGGGAAAATAGCAACTTATGAGAAGACTAGTTAGCCGGAGTGGGCTATCCTCAGCCTTGAGTCATAAGTAAGAGAGGAAAGAGTGCATAACTGAGGCAGGAGGATGGGTGGGTAGAAGCACAATACCAGACAGATGTTGTGAACTCTGTGGCTGTGGCAACCCCCACCTCAGGGGTTACAATAGGAAACATCTGGCAAGATGGCTGGGCTCAGAGCAAAGTGGAATTCAAGGGGAGCAGAGGCTAGCAGAGGGACTTAAAAAAATAAATGGAACAGATTTTCAAAGCCCTCTGAATTGGAAAGCAACAAGAATAAAGTGCCACACGTCCTGTTTCACAAAGCATTTTGTGTGTGCAGCTTTTTTCCCTCCCTTTATCCCGACACAAACCTGTGTTTTACAGATCACTAATCTCACAGTGGGTGAAATACCAACCTGCCAAAAGGCAAGTGTCCTGAGTCTTAGAATGGAACCTGATTGGAACAAGAACAAGAGCCAGTCTTTCTCTCTCTCTCTCTCTCTCTCTCTCTCTCTCTCTCTCTCTCTTCCTTCTCATATATGTGAGTGTGTAATATCTGGGTGTATATATGAGTGTAATTACATATGCGTATGGATGCCCCAAGGTTGACTTCAGAAATCTCCAATTATTCCATTGATCTTATTATTATTTGTTTCTGAGGCAGGGTCTTTCAATCAAACTCAGAATGCCCCCATAAGGCTAGTCTTCCCTGGGTAGCTTGCTCTGGCCTCTGCCTTCTAAGCCTAGAGTTATAGGCAGGCTGTTATGCACTCCCAGCATTTATATGAGCTCTGGGGAATTTTTGTTCTTTCTTATGGCAAGAGTTTTAAACATTAGCCATCTTCTCAGGCCCTGGAACAAGAGTGGCCCCTGGATGAACTGATGAACATCCCTTTGAGTCATGGAGACATGGCCTGCAGTGATACATCTAAGATCCATGGAGCACTGGAGATTGAAGCCTCCACAAGCTAGGTGACATTCAGAGAACAGACTCTCTTGAGAGCCTTCACAGACTGACTGTTCCGGGGCCATGAGGCGATCATTCCATTTCTATTGTTTAAGCCACTCAACTTGGGGTTCACTGTGGCATTTACCCAGCAAGCGCATCGGACTGCTAAACAAAGTCAGGCAGGTAAGCATCTATGGTGGAGTTACTCGCCAAAGTCACTGTTCTAGAATTTGGTCATGCTAGAACAGGAATTCAAGTCACCTTTTCAGTGTTCCATCTCTTGCTGCAGAGATATCTTTCAGAAACACTCGGGGCCCGGGTACCATGGAAACCACATGAGCACTTCAGAATGACACCGTGCAGAAGCAAAGCAGGAGCTCCCCCCTACACACACACACAATCAGGGAAAGCACTGTCTTCTGGCTCTTATCATGTCACACGCCCATAAATGCTAATGTCCAAACCATCTCCGTCTGTTGGCGCACGGGTCACGTTCACTAGCATGCTGGCATTGCATGGCCTTCATGCACCTCCAAGTGTGTGTATGTATCTGTAGGCTGTTTACTCTGATGACTGGCTGATTGCTGATGTGTCTGACGGCCCCCTTCAGCCTCGCTCAAAAGAAAAAAAGTCACTTGAGAAACTGAGTGGGTTCTGCCAACACTGAAGGACTTGACAAGCATATCCCCAAGGTTTTCAACATCTCTCACAGTGCTGAAAACCCGTCGGAGTGCCTACAGCAAGGTCACGTCTAAACACACAGCAGCATCACCTCAGTGCACAAGTGTGAGGCGCGCCCTAGAAGAAGGATTTGCTCCATGAATTCTGCAGAAGGACTTGCATTCGGAGGAGAACAGAATGAAGAAATAAAACATGCTTCTGCAAAACCCATTAACAGTTTTTCCCTTAGACCTGCTGAATTTCTGGTATGTTGGGGTGCCACACCAACTCCTGTGTCATCTGTGTGACATGACATACATCATTATGCCAAATGGGAGCTATGTGTCCTATGGGACTAGGCTTCATGGAGGTCAATGGCAGATGGCCTGGTATTGGCCACCATTGAGGCATAGACGGGTTTCTTGATTAGCTGGCTATGCGGGATATGGGCTTTGCACAATCTCTTTTATAATAATGATATTCTTTATATCTACAAGACACGGATTATCTCTTCAGGAACAGCTCTGGGATAGGGAAGCACAGTATGGGAATATATAAGTCTACAGCAGAACCCTTGCCATACATGGGGGTATATGATAAGCAAGGGAATAGATGGGTTAATGTTGATGGACAAAGAATGTTATACTTTGAACTTTATGGATAGGCTTGCTAGATCCCGACCCCCATGGTGTCTGCTGCATAAGAATGTACAAAAAAGTATATTTCAGCAGGTGCAGAGAGCTGTCAGGCATATTTGGTCACTAGATGAGATAAAGAAAGGGTTAGAAAGAGGAGCTTGGGGAGGGCTGTGATAGTGATAATGAAACAGAAACTTTCTATTCCTAGATAAGATGAAACCACTTGTCTGAGGTTTATGTTCCCAGGGACAAGAGTTCCTCTTCAAAGGATGTTTTATGTCTAACACCTGTTCCTGATAATAGGGTTTTCTTAGAAATCACTGATATAACCAGAAGAAGCTTTCATACTGTGCCAACTGATGATACATGACCTTCTGATTTGTTCCTTGTTTGAATACTATATAATGAAAACATGAATTCAGTAAAATCACAGCAGATTCAAACCACCCTCTTGTGTGTTGTGTCTGTCTGTTATCACCGACCTCGTGCCTTCCTGAGTACCAAGATCCTGCTTCTCCCACGGTCTAAGTGGCTTCACTGAATTGGTACATGGCATTGGGGAGGTAAGGGGGATGACATTTATCCCTGGCAGTAAGGACAGAGCAAAGCAAGTCCATCCTACAGTTCTGAAGCACACTTCAGCCAGGGACAGACTCCAAGATACTGTCCCTTTGCCATTCACACCCCATCCAGCAAGGGCCTTATTGATTTTGGTCTAACCACATGGCATGTAGCCCTAGGCACCACCAGTTCTGGGAGCTGTGGTTTCTTCAGAGCAACTGAAATTGCTCCTTGAGCAGAGGGTCTGGCGGATCAGAGCATAGTGGCGGTTTCAAGCTCAGTTAGGATAAGACTCTTCCAAAGAGGTCTTAAGCAGTGGGGATGAACTCAGGCAGCCCAGGGTGTCCTCTCCATGGATCTGTGTTCTAATAGAAGACCCAACAAAGGGTGCCATCTCACACTGGCACAGAGGAGCTGCAGAGATGGCAAAGTTGTGTCCAAAGAAGGAAGCAGTGCTCAAAAATGCCAAGGCTCCTCAACTGGATGGTTCCCATGGGAAACAGCCCATTCCTGATACCCGAGCCCAAGGGAACTGGAGGGAACATAGAGACCATTCCCTTTATGTTGTAAATGTCTGCAAAAATCCTCAAGGATCAGGGGTATGATAAAGAGAGAATTATGGTTGGTTTGCTTAGCACCAAAGATGATGAACCCCCAAAGTTTTCACAGAGCATTACCTTAAAAATCTTAGCCATTCTACCTTGACACCCAGAGAATTCAAGCTTACTCTGGTTATGCAAGGTGTGATATTCATGCCATATTTTTAAAGATTTTAACTATCACTTAAATTTCAGGCAGGTTACCTATAGACTTGGGAGTCTGTAAGTACTTAATTTAGTGCTTCTTTTAATCATTTTGTAAGGAAGGGCTGTCAGCAAATTTCCCATGAGCAGAGTTCAGGGTGAGAAGCCAGTCAGAGTTTTTGAGGGAGCGCGCTGTCACATACATCTGGACATAAATCATTTTGAACCGTCCCCAAGGACCCCCATGGCACTGTCAACCTCAGCTCCTCACAGCAGAGAGCCTCAAATGAACTCCTCTACGAGCCAGCCACTGACTGCTTCAAAGAAAACTCATAAAAACGAAGTCCAGGGGAAGTGAAAACTGCATGGGGCACGTGTTTGGAAAAGGAACAACTGGAATCTGGATCTCAGCTCCAACATCAGCTAGCGATGACTGCCCCAGCCAGTCAGCTGTCTCACCCCTGAGCCCACTCTATTCCTGAATCAGGCATTAACACGATGCAGCCACAAAGTGCTTGTGAGGACCTGACTGTACAGAGGAGGTCTCTTCTCCCTGCCACCACTCCAGAAGGATGCTCTCTAGAGGATGACACCTGTGGCCTTCTTCAGTAATGACTTAACCCTCCCAAGTTCAGATTCAGGGTTTCACTTAAAAACATTTTCCAGCCGCTTAAGATTTCTACATGGTACTTTGTTCTTGAAGGATGTTGAAGTAAAGCCTCTGGTTTAGCTGTGCATTTGCTGACGTAATGGGTATTGAAAATGTCAGAGCGAAATGGCGGTGACTTTGGGCTTTGAGGTTCTGGAAGGATGGGCAGGGATGGAAAGGAACCTTCTGCTTCTACTGACTCACCTAAATAGGAAACTCGAGGAAATGCTCTTAAACAGGAATGGAATCTCTGACTGTGATTGTTTCTGGAATATTGTAATGTCACGATTTAATTTTTTAGGCTCGAATATTCTCAATGATGCTAGATAGCCCCATCAGTATTGATTTGGGCAAACCTGTACATGGTTTGTTAACAGGGCAGTAAAGAAGGAATACAAGAGAGACATAGAAACACATTCAGGCTGAATGTGACTCCTTTATAGGTTTTTCATCATTATGAGTGCATCCACACAGAGGTCGGAGAACTGCCCCAGGCATCACGCCTTCCCAGGTACATTCCACCTTGGGTTTTGGAGACAAGGTCTCTCACTGGGTACTGAGGCTTGCCTGTTTGATTGGACTAGCCAGTGAGCACCAGGGATCCTCAAGCCTCTGCCTCCTCGGCATTGGGATTGCAAGTGTTCATCCCCACATCTGGCTTTTTACATAGTGGTTGGGGTTCCCACTCGGGTCCTCAGACTTTGCTGGGTGAGTCCTTTCCTGGCTGAGCCATCTTTCCCCGTGCAGCCTTGGTGTCTCATCATTTTGAACCTAGCAACATCACACAGTTGGCTCGTCTTTCTGCTGGGCAAATGAGGTCTATTTAAAATCACTCCTTCCCACCACTCTCTTCCCTGCCCTGAAAGCACATCCATGGAGCTGACTGCCTCTAATGTATTTTGGCTCCATCTCAAATCATAACGGCAGCTGGATGCTAACACCCGAACCGTGGTGCTGACACAGGAGTAGAAACTGCGTCTTCTGAAAATGCCACTCTCCATCTTGCATGGCATTCTGATGGATTATTTCATAGCCACAGGAAAACAAGGCTGCAAGGAAAAAAAAAAGCAAGCACAACCCCCGGAAAGGAAGCAGGAAGCTGAGACAGGCTAGAAAGACTTTCTCATCTTGCAGCCGGGCTCGGTTCCTATGAATGCCAGCCTGCCCCGCCTCCTAGAGCCCGCCTGTGTCTGAGTGGCCTACTAGAGCCTCATGAAATAGGAATCCAGCATTGATAAGGACAGGAAGAACATTTCCTTTACAACAGGGAGGAAATCCAGGGAGGTCAGTCTACAGGGCAGTCCCTGTCGGAGAGAAGGGACATTCAAAGCACCGGGATGAAAATAGGTCCCCTTTTGGCCTGAAGTAGGACATCCTGGACGATGCTCTCATTAGACAAACAAAAGACTGCCTCTGTCTAGTTGAACTTGACCTGGCCGCCCAGGAGAGGAGAGCTTTCTCCTTATTTGAAGCTGCTGGAGTCCACGCACAGACTTTCTGTGCCCAAAGCACAAATTTAAGGAGTTATTACCAAATCATAATGATGATAATATAAATGAAAATTTAAAAAAATCAGCCACAGAACGTGCTGATGGTGTATTAAACCTTACACTGCAAGTCATGACGGCATCGAGCAGGTTTTTAAAATCGTTCATCAAAAGGAGCAAGTCAGGAAAATGTGACCACATTCTTCCACAGAAAATAGTTACACATTAACATGAAACCACATTTCTCCAATAACACAAGAAAGAGCCTCCTTTGGGTTTGTGTGTGCAAATGTTTGGGTTTCATTGTTGCTGCTGTTGTTTGCTATTTTTGAACTAGATCTTAATACGATAACCCAGTTCAGGGCTAAAGAGGTGACTCTGTTGTATAGTATTAGCTGAAGATGTGTTACATTCATTTATGTTGCAAAACATTTATTTAATGATGCAAAGATGTATTGTGTCTTTTATGTTGCATTTGTTTAACTCTGTGAAGCTTTCTTACTTTGCTTGTTTAAAACTCCTGATTGGTCTAATGTAGAGCTGAATAGCCAATAATGAGGCAGGAGAAAGGATGGTGGGGCTGGCAGGCAAAGAGAATAAATAGGAGGTGAAATCTGGGAGGAGAAGATCAAAGAGAAAAGAAGGGGCCAGTCACTCAGTCACACAGCCAGAAATGGAATAAGAAGGAAAGGAAAGATATTTAGAAATAGAGAAAGGTAAAAGCCCAGAGGCAAAAATAGACAGGATAATTTAAGTTAAGAAAAGCTGGCAAGAAACAAGCCAAGCTAAAGTCGGGCATTCATAAGGAAGAATAAGACTCTGTGTGATCTATCTGGGAAGTGGGTGGTGGGCCTCCGAAAAGAGCAAAGAGCCAAAAGAGTAACAAACAACTACATGGCTCAGCAGGTAGGAGCACTGGCTGCTCTTGCAAAGGACCAGGGTTCGATTCCCAACCCCTGCATGGTGGCTCACATGCATCTGTAACTCCAGTTCTGAGACACCCAACTTCCTCTCTGGTTTCTATGGATGCTGGACACACATGGTACATAGGTATACACACAGGAAAGAAAATGTCCATATACAGAAAATAAAACTATAAAAGAAAGCCCAATACATAAAACCAGAATAAAAAGAGAATTTTCATTATTAAAAATACCACATACAATCCAATTATCCCAGCGAGCTTACTCACTATAAAACAAATTAATGAGAATAATAGTTGCTTTAATTTACCCCATAATTTCAAACTGAACATTGCAGATAGTAATTGTCTCATATTTTGCCCGTTCTTTCTGCTTTGGCTACAGAGAATTGAAAATTTCCCAATACAGACAAGCAGTTGTGAAGAGTTCATTTCTCACCCTGCTGCATCAGGAGACCCCCCAGCTCCCCAGAGATGGAGAAACAAGCATAATTTAAACCAAGAGGCAAAGGAGGCCGTCAGCAAGAGTTGATGCCTGAAGGGCTGTAATATGATTAGCATTTGTATCTTATTACAGTTTACATAATAGTTCATAAAAGACCACTTTAAAGCCATCGAAACATTTGTCATCGTCTTGGTTATCTGTCAGTCTCTTTGCTGGGTGTCCCCACCAGTGAGGGGCTCTCACCATCAGGGCGATCCTGTTCCGGTTCCTGCAACATCCTGACCTTCATTAGCCAGCACCACTTCCTCTTCTGCATCATCCTCGGTTCAAGTTTCCCTGGTGCTCACGTCCTGTCCTGAAGACTCTACCCAAGAACTGTCACCTTCCACGCAAGTCCCAGTCCCTAAGCTTGGATTTATGCTTTCTTTCACCAGACTTGACTAATATCAGTGTGTTGTCTGGTGGCGCTCCCTCTACCACAGACTAGGGCTTCCTCTTTCCACTCCAGGCCTGGGCCACGTGCTGATTTGTCTGCTCAGGTCTTTGTCTATCAACTATCGTTTCAGAGCTCTCTATTTTTCTAGCCAAAGGGCGGGAATGGGTTGGTCTCCTTTCTTGAGGCCAGTCACCCAAGAAAGCAACAGCATTCTTAAAATTTGCATCCTATAGCCCCTGGGGGGGGGCAGGGTGAGAATGCATCTTTAAGATGGAGGACAAAACAGGCAAAGTTAGCACCATGCTGCAGATGTAAGAAAAGGGAAGAATCGAGGACTACTGAGATCACAGAGGGATGAAAGGTTCATCCATGCAACAGACATGGTCTCTACATGAAGGAAGAAATGGGCTCCTACACTAGAAAGGGTCATCCGTCCTCACCGTGCTAGCACATAGGTGTCAGAGGACACGGGAGACGGAAAGGGCTTGAGAGAACTCAAGCCTGCGACGTAGCTAGGTTGCCGACGTTCGAAGGGCGCTTATTTTGCTTCAGTCTGCCCTTGGAGTTTAACAAGTCCCAACAGGTCTTATTAATGTGAATATGAGGGAGGCCCCCTCCCCGTGTCACCCCTGATGTCAGTGGCATGTTGGAACAGTGAAGGCTGAAGAACAGAGAAGAGCTGCAGAAGGAAGGTGATCCAGAACGGAAGAGGTGTGGGCTCGTGGTTCCTCCCCTGGGGCTCTGGTGCGAGGCTGCGGGTTCTGGGTCGGTGTTTACAAGAAGAGCTTTTCTTCTACTGGTCACATCATTTCTGCTCCCCACCCGCCAACCAATCCAGCCCGGCAAGCTTCAGTCAGCTGTGGGCTGGAAAGAGGATGCGCATGGCCAAACATGGCCCCACAGGGCTCTGGATGCCAAGTCCTAAATGGCCTTGGTGGCCTATTTAACCTGTGTTCACATGTAGAAAAAAGGGACATGGGATTCTTTCTTTCTTTCTTTTTAAAATTTCAATTATTTTGTCTTTTATTTCTTATGTGTATGGCTGTTTTCCTTGCATGTGTGCTTATGTATCACATGCATGCAGTTCTCACAAAGGCCAGAAGGGGGCATTAGATCCCATTACTGGAGTGACAAATGGCTGTGAGCCACCATGTGGGTGCTGGGAACCAATCTCCAGTTCTCTGCAGAGTGGCTGGTGTTCCTAACTCTGAGCCTTATTCCCAGGCCCCGTGTGAACCCGTGGCTGGGGTGCTTGGAAGGATTTAAAGAGAGAACAATTGGAACACCGTGTCTGCATTGCCTGGCACATCCCAGGAAGAGAAAATGTTGGCTGCTCTATCTTCCATACAGAAAGGCTTCCAGACAAGTTGCAATGTGACAAAAACCCTCCGGGTTGACATCATCCGATGCACTGGGGTGGAAGGTGCTGGAAAACCGAAATGAGCTGTGTTTGTCCACTGACTAGCTGCTTCCGGTGGGCCTGAAAGGCCGTCAGAGCAACTCAGAGAATAATGCTGACCAGAAGCTCAGGGGTGCCATAATTCTAAAGTTATGTTTTCAATAATTGTCCTTTTTAGAAGCGACAACTCAACTCTTCCTTCCTCAGGGAGAGTCCTGCTACGTGTCCAGAGTGGCCCGCTTTTCCTAATGAACTGACTAGAGCACTTTGGATGAACAGATGAGAAAAAAGGGGCACAGAACTCAAGAGTGAAAAATCAGGCTTATGTAAAAGTAGCTATCACACAGGCAGTGACCAGTAGCTTTAAAAAAATGTTCAAAGGGTTATAAATTCAGACAGGGCACTATAGGCTTTACAAGCATGTCACTGGAGTTTGGTCTGTGGGGCCTGTTCTTAACGTGATGAAAGGGAAGTGCTAGTATGTATAATCCGAAACATGTGGGAGTTAACGGCTGTGGATCATCATATCTACCAGAGAATTAGATTGGCCTTAATGGGGCTAATAAAAACACACTGATAACATAATTTAATACATGGGATTTTTTTGTTTTTCAAGACAGGTTTTCTCTACATATCCCTGGGTGTCTTGGAACTCACTCTATAAACCAGGCTGACCTTGAACCCACAGAGATCTGCCTGCCTCTGCCTCCCTTGCACTAGGGTTAAAGGCATGTGCCACCACCACCTGGCAAAATATATGGGATTTTAAAACTGTGTGTGTTTGCATGCACTCATTGAGTTATCTTGCCAACCTAGGAATGTGTGAGCTTATTCTAATTCAAAATAAAATATAAATAACAGATGTGGTGGTGTATGCTGAGAGTCCTAGCACATAGGAAGTGGAAGCAGGAGGAAACAAGTTTAAACCAGTCTTGGCTTGTTTAAATAACGAGTTTAAATTATGAAAACATAATGAGTTCATGGCCAGCCTGGTCTCCATAGTAAGTTCAAAGCTAACCTGAGCTACCCACGTGGCCCTGTCTCATCAAAGAGAAGGCAAAGCAAAATGAATTACCTAAAACTAGAAGCTAAGCCTCATCGAGGAGGAGCTTAACTGTGCCGGGAGAGGGTCAGTTTGGGCCTGGAGAGATGGCTTAGCAGTGAAACTGCTTTGGGTAAGGATCCGAATTTGGTTCCCAGGTTCTGCATCAGGAGGCTCACCATCACCTGTAAGTCCAGCTCCAAGGGATCTAATGCCCTCTTCTGGATGCTATGGGCATTGCACTCATGCACTCAGATCCCCACACGAAAGCACACATACTCATAATGAAGAATAAATCCTTAACAACGAGAATCAACTTATAGGGGCATTAGATTCCACTTTCAAAAGACAGATGCATGATATAAGCACTGCCAAAGTCTTGTCCTGTGAGTCTCTTAGTCCGAGAGTTAAAGGCTTGGCCATTATTTTCAGGGCTGTCTTTATCTGAAAAGCACTCACATCTGTAATAAACTACACACCTGTCTATGCGTTCAACCCATTCTTTCCAACTCCTCTAAGATGCTCTGATGGGGATTGAGGGATGCTCTGACAGGGATTGAGGAAAGCTCTCTGGGTCCTGTCCTAACTAGAAACTTCCATCCGACAGGCAAGCACTTAGAGGAGTCACCGTGGGCCTTGCAGATCTCACAATCATAGCTGCTTTCTGTGCCTGCCGGGGACCCTCCCCAACTTTATCATCATCACTTGCTCCCAGCGCGAGCCGTCACCCCAGGTCTTCCCTCCTGAAGGGTGGCTTCCTCTATCAGCACTAATGGACGGCACATGATGGTATTTCACACTGTTTCCGCAAAGCTTTCTCAGTCTTTCCCACCCAGCAACTGTAATGCATCCACTTGATGGAGTCTGACCTTAATTAACCAGAGAGACCTCACTCCAAGAGCCTGAGTGGCCTCCCCGAGTACGCGATTCCTTTGGAAACCTACCCGTGTCTCTTAGGCACATTTCCTCTTAGTCTCTATAAAACTCCCCGGGCTTGTCTTTCTGACATAAGATAATAGCTCTGGGGCAAAGGCTTCTAAGGCAGCGTTAAGAGTGTGGGACACGAGCAAGAAAAAGCTGAAATCACCACTCAGAAAACTCAATGGTGGATGGCTGCATCGTAAACCATAACCCAACACGCAGCATCAAATTCCTCCTGATAGACCCATCATGAAAGTGCCTGCTCCCTGGCTTAGCTGCACACTTCCTCTGCAAATACAGGGGCTTATCTACAGAAGCCAAGCCGCGGAACACCTAAGCTGCTAATACAAAAGTAATCACGTCTCTAGGAGCAAGTGCCTGGGAAGGAATTGTGTGCCTCCCAGAGGCAGAGGCAATGATTCAGCAAGCTGAAGATGTCAGAGAGGCAGTATTTAAGATGGCAGGCATCCCTGAAACCCAGGGAGGGTGGGGGAGAAAAACAGCTCTTCTTGGTCCTTCCTTATGCAATTTAAGGCACCAGAAGATGATTATCAGGGGGTACCAAACAGCAAAACGAAACAACCAAGCACGTCTAACCTAGAAACGGTAATGTCTTCAAGATTGCTTTGCAATAGCAGTTAACAGTGAGCATCAAAACCCATCTTGTGGGACTGGAGAGATGGCTCAGTGGTTAAGAGCACTGCCTGCTCTTCCAAATTCCCAGCAACCACAGAGTGGCTCACAACCATCCGTAATGAGATCTGGTGCCCTCTTCTGGCCTGCAGGCAGACACAATACTGTATACATAATAAAGAAATAAATCTTAAAAAAAACAAACATCTTGTCCAGGGTGGATGTGACCAATGCAAATGTTTAGCTGGTTTTTCCCAGAGTTAAAAATGGCTTTTCAGGGGAGCCCAGATCCGATGCTCAAAACACAATGTGATCCAGGCATCCTGCTTGCATCAGAGGCGCCGTTTTATCTTCTACCCACATCTCCTGACTGTCTCTCAGAGAAGTGACAGGTTGTCTTTTGTGGGATTGAAGTGAGACAGGCGAATGTTTCCAGGTTTTGGGAAGGGCACTATTTAGAATGCATCCTATTGTTGTATCTACTGTTTGGAATCCCAAGACAATGGGAAAGGGGAAAGAGTTTGAGAAAGAGGGACCTGCAGGAGATATTAGTGTTGCCGCAGTGAGGAAACACCCTGACACCAACAACTGAAGGAAGAAGGGACTCCTTTCGACTCCCAGTTCAAGGGCGTTGTCCATCAGGCCGCAGCAAGAGCTTGAGGAGGCCGCCGCGTTGCATCCACATCAGGAAGCGAAAGGCGATGGTTGCTGGTGCTCAGCTCCCTTTCCCCTGTATTCAGTGCAGGACTCCAGGCCAGGGAATACTGTCGTCCACAGATAGGAGCTAAGGGTGGTCTTCCCTTATATTCATGTCCAGGGGTTTGCCTTCTAACCATCATAGTGCCTCGTGGTCCTTATCCTAAGACTTCACTTTATTCTCAAATGTTCCATGTGAGGACAGCATCCACACAGAGCAGGCAGAACTGCAAGGCTTGAGGTATGGATGGATTTGGAAATGTCGGCTATATTTTATGAGACTGTATACACATACCTTGTAATGTCACACTAGAAGGTGAATGTGGCTTTCAAATCTGCATTATCCCACAGAGGACTTCACAGGGGCATGCATGTGCAGGTGTGTTACAGTTGTTCTAGGTAAATATTCTCCAAGTCCACGGAAGGGAACACTGACATCTAGTCAAGTCGAGGCTCCTTGTAGCCACTGGCCAAAGTAGGCATGAGACTAAAGCACAGAGTCCAGAACCCGGGAGGCAGGCCTGCTGTGGGACAATGCTTTTGTACACTCTAAAGATTTGTCACTCGTATCAAATAATAAAACACTGATTGGCCAGTAACCAGGCAGGAAGTATAGGCAGGGCAACCAGAGTAGGAGAATTCTGGGAGGAAGAAAGGCAGGTGCAGAGGAAGCCAAGATGAGAATGTCTCACCGAGAAACTATACCAAGTCACTTAGCTAAACACAGACAAGAATTATGGGTGAATTTAAGTCGTAAGAGCTAGTTAGTAATAAACCCGAGCAATAGGCCAAACAGTTTATAATTAATAGAATAAACCTCTGTGTGTTTATTTTGGACTGAATGACTGTGGGACCAGGTGGGAAACTTCTGTCTACACAGGACCAAGTTCAAGAAAGTATGGATCAATCCTGAATGATCCCAAGGCTTGTTGTGCTTCTCCCTACATTCACAGCTTCTCTCTGTGAGTGACTGAACACATCTGAATACACTGAGTTCAAATGAAGAACCTGGCTTTTGATCCTTTTTCTCCTAGGGTGAACATCCTTTCCTAAATACCAGGTCTGTAGGGAGCTGCTTCTGCCAAACCTAAGCATCCTCAGTGACCCCCATGCTTCCCAAGACGGTATTTTCAGTGCACAGGCTGATTGGTGATGGATAAGGAGATGCATACATCTGCTAGAGAGCATTCTATGTGGTTCTAATGACACAGCATTTGCCTCGGAGACAGTAAACACATTCAAGATGCCAGACATCAGAGGCAGGAAGGGGTGGATAAGGTGAGCAGAGATTGGTGGGACTGGGGAAGCAATGAGTAGGACACTACCGTGGTGCATACACATCATTAGTCCTAATGCCAGCCATGGGCTTCAGGGATAAAGGCGTGTCAAAGGAGACTTGTCAACAAGACAGTGATAAGGGCTCTGATCCATGCATTTAAAATAAATTCTATGCATCTAAAACAGAATCTGTCCTGCTTTCCAGTCTGAATGTATACCCTAATGTCAGTATCCCATCAAAAATCCACAGCAGAACTGTCATCGAGAAAGGCCATCTGTGACTTCGGGACAGGTTAATAACAAGATGAGTCTAACTGTCCCACCAGCTGAGACCAAGGGAAGTGTTTAAAATGACTCCCTCGCAAGCTGGGATGGGGCAAGGTCGAGAATCACACAATCTAATATAAATTCGCACATCCGACTCCTGACAGAGGAACGGGATGGATGTGAAAATAACCTGTTCTCGTACAATTCCCTCTTGTCTCTCATCACCGATTCAGCCCGGCTAGGAGACGGAGCCTAACTGGGATGCTGCTCGGGCGGCAAGGATGTGGTGCGAGACGGACAGCAGCTGGATGGGGGTGCATGGTGACCCGACTGAGGAGGCACTGAAGAAAGAGGTGGTCCGCAATACTAACAAGAGGCATTATGGGGGCAATTTAGCCAAGGGCCATTGCGTTGGCACAGTTGGGAAGCCAACATACACTTTTCCAGGCTATTCTGTTGACACTTCAATAAAAATGCCACACACACACACACACACACACACACACCCCAAACAGAAAAAGACAAGGTTGGGGTTTATTGGTTAATGTGTATATAGACACCTCCCTGCCGCCTGTCAATCACGTTCTCTCAAGGAGACCAGTGTTACCCTCCAGAAGATCAGTGACATTTTGACTCACAGAAGACAATCACATCTACCATTTGGTAGAAACCCCAGAGGGTTTTCTCTGAAAAGCTGTGACTACACCCTCGGCACGCTAAGCACCACTCCCTGGCGATATCTGCTACTGTTTGTCCACGCTCTCGGGAGACGCCATTTCCCAAAGAGCCTCAGAGAAGACCCGGAATCACTTCATGCCTTTGCTTCCCAGATTTCTATTTTCCCACACAAAACCCTAAAAGGAACCATGCAGCTTTGTTGCTGCCATTGCTCAGGTTGGGCTGCAGCCTAGGGTCTCACAGGCCAGGCAAGCTACCCACCACTAAACCTCCTCCTCAGCCTGCGCTTGGCTGCGGGTTTCTGATCAGGTTGATCATTTCTCTACAAAACAAAATTAGTAGGGCTTCTGCCTCCGATGCATCCTGTGGGGGACAGAATTTTTCAACATACCAAGCCTGGGCCTCTGTGCCCCCCAGAGACTCCGATTTAATTGGCTGGCACTGTGCCTAGGTAGGGACGTTTTTAAAAAGCTCCCCAGGCGCCCACCAGCTGATGCTAACGTAGAAACTGAGCCAAAAACACTCTGCTCTGTACTCGGCCCTCTGTTCCACAGTAAGCCTCTCTTTCTCCTTCCGAACTTGCTCTGTATTGTCCACACCTCACAGGGCTCCTCTTGTGGCTGCCATTCCTGGCTTGCCTTTCTGAGCTTGCTAAGTTTTGCCAGTGCACAGCTGTCTGCCCAGATTGGAAGGAGTGTGTGTCTGCAAGGCAGTGGTTCTCAACTTAGGGGTCACGACCCCTTTGGGCTCATATATCAGATATTTACAATTCATAACAGTGGCAAAATTACAGTTACGAAGTAGCAACAATATAACTTTATGGTTGGAGGTCACCAGGACATGAGGAACTGCATTAGGAAGGTTCGGGACTATAAAACACCTCTCCCATGGTCCATCTTGGCCACTGACTGTAGTCGTGGTTTGGTCAGGGCCCAGGACAGAGGTCTTTGGCTTTTTTTTTTTTAATTAAAACAAAATGCTCCCTGTCATCTACTGGTTGAACATCCAACCATCTAACATATTTTTTCTCTTCCTAGTGTTTCCCATCCTGATCAAAAGAACATCAAGAGAGTGCTCTTGGGACTGGAATGATGGTTCAGCAGGCAACAGAGCCTGTTGCTCTTGCACAGAACCCAGGTTCCATTCCCAGCACTCATAGGATCTGACGCCCTCTTCTGGCATCTGTGGGTACTGCAATACAAAACACCCATACACAGTAAAAATTTTAAAAAAGAATGGGGTATTGAAATTCCTTTGCCTACATGGACACCCTGAAAAAGGCTATGCCTTTACAATTCCTTCTTAACTCGATTTGTCTTATCACCTTGCTTTTCAAAATTGTCAAAACCAAGAACTTTATGGGGAAGGGGCCATGCCTTTGAGACAGACAATACAATTTCCTTTACAATCACTTATCTATCTATCTATCTATCTATCTATCTATCTATCTATCTATCTATCTATCTATCTATCTATCTATCTATCTATCTATCTATCTATCATCTATCTCTTTCTATCTACCTATTTATTATCTTTGCTGGTTTTTTGAGACAGGGTTTCTCTGTGTATGGCCTTGGCTGTCCTGAACTTGCTCTGTACACCAGGCTGGCCTCGAAACTCACAGAGAGCCACCTGCCTCTGCCTTCTGTGTGTTGGAATTAAAGGTGTGTGCCACTGCAGCCCAGCTAAAGTCACTTTTCATTTCCATTTTTTTCCATTTCATTCACATTTTTTTTCAGTCTAAACTTAATGAACAAACAATAAGACAGGCTGGAACTTTTCCTTCTCTGCAAAGACGGTGTTTGGAGGGAAGGAGCTGTGTGGATACCAGGCTCCCTTGAGAAAGGATGGATGGTGTCACTCCGTCAGGAAGACAGCATTGCTCTGTGGAGGAGCTGAAGCCTCGGGAAACCCACCCCACTGAAACACTGACAAGTCCCGGGGGCAGAGATGTGACTGAGAGCATGTCCACATGTGCCCTCCCACTCTGCGTTTCTACTGTAGAACTCCATACGCCCACATCAACGAAGACATGGCTAAAACTCTCCCAGAACACAAGCCTTAAGACTCACTATGTTAACTGGAGCTTTGTTCCCATTCATTAGAATTACTGACATCAGTAGCTAAGCAAAAGCTGACCAAAATGTTAATTATTTTATTAAGCTGATCAAAATGTTAATTGTTTATTCAGGGGCGAACTAACTCCATATGAGGGTTTATTTTGTCAGCAAACTTAAAAAAAAAAGATTTTGGTGTGTGTGTGCGTGTGTGCAAATGCGTCCATGTGCGTGCAAGAGCAGGCATATGGAGGTCAGAGGACAAGGCGCAGCGATTGGTTCTCTCCTTTCATCGTGTGGGTTGTCAGGTTTGGCAGCAAGCCCCTTTACCTGCTGAGCCAGCCAGCTCATCATTTTGACATTTTGAACTATAAAGAATTCATTAATTTCTTGCTTTCCGTGTATTTCCTTTTAAGTATCTGGGAGACATAGGTGGCAGATAAGTTGTAGCTTCTATACAGGGATAGACGCAGGCTTTCCGTGAGGAGCAAATGCAGCCTTTTGCAAGAGGGACCAACCTGGAGGATTTGCTAACTATACATACAGGGAACTATGCTGTCTTCCCAGGAACCTGGCAAAGCATAGCACACGCCTTCTAACTCAAGAGTGATCCACAGCACACAGAGCCCTGGCACGGCACACTCAATGACTCCGTGTGGAGCTGTCTGCCTCTTCTTCCCTTGGTGTCTGAACACAGACCTTGTCTTCTCCATTTCTTGTCTTTAAAAACTTAGTACACTATGGTTAGGTCTACTTGGTGTGCCCCAGATAACTCACTGTTCTAGAAGACTGGAACACAGGTGCCAGTTTTAACTTGTTTATAATGTGTGCAATGGGTGTGTGTGTATATGTGTGTGTATATGAGAGAGAGAGAGAGAGAGAGAGAGAGAGAGAGAGAGAGAGAGAGAGAGAGCGAGAGCAGGTGGTGGACACATGTTTGTGGAGGCCAGACGATAGCCTTGGATGTTGTTCCTCAGGCGCTAGTCACCATTTTTAGTTATCTTTTGATACATGTTATATCTTCATCCTGGAAGAACTAGCTCGGGATCCTGCGGGATGGGCAGTAGACTTCCCTTGTCTATCTGAGTGAGATTCTGATGGCTCAAAATTTTGGTTCAAGACATTTTCCCCAATACCGGCCAAGAACAAAAAGGCAACACTTGCTACCCTCGCACAAGTGGTGCTCCCTGATGACAAAGTCTTCATGACAGGCTAATGCCCAAGGGAAGGACCAACATTTCTTTACGTTACTGATGTCCCCTGGAAAATGGAGTGGCCAAGGGAAGCTAGTGAGTGAAAGGTGGCGAGTGTCCACCCACAGCTGGCGTGTAAGAGATGGGGACAGTGGATGTAGGGGAAGGAAAAAACATTTCTCAATTTCATATGTGCAGCTTCAGGGATGTGGACCTGGGATGTGGGAATGGTTGGTGGCAGGATCTGCATGTTCCTGCTTTGACCTCTGGCATACACTCAAAAGGCTTGATTTTTAATAAATAACCTTTTAAAAGAAATAACACCCCTGAATAAGAATCTCTGAATTTTATACACGATGGGGCAGCTAGTATAAATTTAAAATCTGTAAGTACGCAATTGTACTTTGAAAGATGACATGGTTACCTTGGGGGGGCACCTCTTTATCCTTTCCCCCTTTTCCCTCTCCCCTCCACTCCCTCACTCCTTTCTCTAATATTCTTCCTTCTTGTAATATATACATAGATAGATAGATATAGATATGTAAGTAGGCCGTATTTTTATCTGCAGGGTATATGAGGGTGCCCCTATACATTTTATCTTAAAGTTTTTATTACTAAAACTACCCAAGAAAGCAACTGCCTCTGTTATTAGCTAATAACAAATTTCCAGTCTTAGCTATTGAAAGCGTGCATTACTCAGGAGCTACTACAGAAGTCTACTCAAAAATTCAAGCAAAAACCCTCAGGCAACTAGCGGCAGCATTGAAAGCAGCAGGGCTGGAGAGATGGCTCGGTGGTTAGGAGCACTGGCTGCTCTTCCAGAGGACCATGGACCAATTCCCAGCACCCACATGATAACTCAACAATTGTCTGTAATTTCAGTTTCAGGGTACCTGACACCCTCATATAGACATACATGACATTCTCGCAGGCTAAACACCAAGGCCTATGAAATTAAAAAAAAAAAGACATTAAAAAAAAGAAAAGAACAGTGTAACCAGTTATGTGTCATATGCCAAGGGACAGTGACACCCCTGTGACCTCAGCCTCAACCATGTTCCTATGAAAGCAAACGGCCACTTTCTGACCAGAATCCTTCGGGAAAGATAAACACGTGACCAACTATGATATACCAAGTTTTGCTGCATGGCCACTTTATATAAGTCCAAGCTGTAACTATTAACACTGTAGCCATGGTTACCAATTGAAGATAAGAGTTAGTTTCTCTCTCTCTCTCTCTTTCTCTCTCTCTCTCTCTCTCTCTCTCTCTCTCTCTCTGTCTCCTGACTGTGCTCATACATTCTGGTTTCAGTTTGTCACATTAGCTTTCTTAACCTGTTCTGGATCTCTTCCAGAATAAGAAGACTCAGGTTTCATCCATTTAAGACAGAATGTGTCTTTATTTCTGTATTATGTACATTTTTTCCCTCCTATCCCAAACAAATTCCTCTGGAGAAGGGCGGCTAAGTAATTTACATCTGAAACAATACAGCAGATCTGCAAATAAAATCCATTAACAAGAAAAATTCTTCTCCTCGAAGGCAAAATGTCAGCAAGTGATAAACATTCCCAGTTTCATATCGATAACATTGTCGCTCCTCTGAGACTCTAATCGTTTGCTGCCAGAACGCCCAGGCCCATCTTGTCCCCGCTTCTCAGACCATCTCATGGCATGAGTTACTTTAGCTAAGATTTGGTTCCATAGCAACCAAGAAGGCACCAGGCCATCGATGAAGTCAGAGCTTTAGGGTACCAAGACCATTGCGCAGCATCATGCTGAAAAGGAAGTTAAAGGAAGGAACCAGGACAATGGGAGACAAAACTGTCGCCTTCAAGGGTTTGGGCTTGTGGTTCTGTGCTGAAGCTAAGCCAGTGCAGCAATGCTTGGATCTTTGCTGTGGATTTCATTGCTAGGATCTCAGAATGAAGCAAGTTTTTTTTTTAAGACATTACCTGGGCCTCTGAATTTTGAGTGCAGCATGATTTCAGTACCACAAAAGGAAGGAGGGAACGGACAGAACAGCTTTCAGACTCGATGTTGAAACTGATGGTGATGCCACTTATATCCTTAGGGGCTTGCTGGCACTATGAGTTTCCCGGGCATCACTAACTTCCCACTCGAAATAACAAACTAGTCTGACTGATTTATCTTGGAGAATGACCAACAATTAGAAAGACATGGAAACTGTCCCAAGTGACAAAGAGTTTCATTTAAAATCACACACTCCTGCTAGTGGCTATCCTGCTATTTTTAACTAAACCACATAGTGCAGAAAGTATGTACAGGTTCTTGCCATGTGCTTTTCATGAAGCTTACGGAGGCGACTCCTAAATGTAGCTCTGGCATGGCAGTAAGAGCATTGAATTTACGCCAAAACTCCAGATACAAATCGCCTGGACAGCAAAACTGGTATTTTTGTGGGCCCTATCAGTTACTCAATGAACCTTCTGGGGATGTAGCAGAAATAGGTGACACCTAGAACAGCAGGTAGTCACAACTTAATTCAAATCAACAACTCAATCCCCAGCACCCACATGGCAGCTCACAACTGTCTGTAGTTCCGGTTCCAGGGGACTGACACCCTCCCATAGACATGCAGGCAAAACACTAATGCATATAAAATAAAAATAAATAAAAAAAATAATCAAAATGAATCAAGTCAGCAAAAACAGTGGTGGACATTTGGAAAAGCATTAAACAAAACTGTGTGTTCCCTCTTTTGTTTTGCTTTCTCCCTTCGCCGTGCAGAAAGTAAGATGAAGACAGAGGCTGACCGTAGACTGGATGCAGCTTCCAAGGAAGAAAATTGAGACAAGACAAAGGCGGGTGGCCGTGTGTGGGTCAGGACACAAACATGTAATCAGCTGTCATTGGTCACTAATAAGAATGTTCCCTAATGAGACATGAAATTCCAGTGGTTCTTTCTTGAATGATGCCAGCGGAGATGGAGTCAGTATCAAAGATGTGAGTGGCTTGGCTGTCAGGTGAGGTGGGAGAGAGACAAAGAGGAGGGAGCTGCTAGCACAGGACACTCTTAGGAAGCACACACTGGAGCCTCTCTTTGTTTTGGCCCGCTGGGGTCCTTCGGAAAGTTCACAGTTCTCATTCTTTCTGACTACGTTCATAAGAGAGAGCTACCTTTTCTCAACAATGCTGAAAAAAAAAATCTAGAGATGTTTTGGTACACGCGGGAGAATTTTATGCCACGGTAGTGATGAGAACTGAACAGAGTGACTAATGAAACATCATGAAGCCACCATTATAACTTCATTTTAAGGCAGACAGCAAAGTGTTCAATTCACTTGAGATCGAATAAACAATAATCCTTTCAAACACTCGCAGGTCATTTAAACAACATGAGCAACTTGCATCTGAGAACAAGGAAAGACAGTATATGCTTTACATGCCTGCTTCTTTAATCCACCTGGGCAAACAGCTCTCTTAGTCACTCAAAACCCATAAGGAAGATGAAGGGGGTAATGGTTTTGTGAGCTAATCTCTTTCCCTGTTGAACCATTTTTGTTAACTGAGGCGAAAACAAATACAGCTTTGGACAAAACCTCCGCATCTGCTCAGACATCATCTTGTAAATTTGCTTTGTTAGGACCGGGCCACTGGACCTGTCTGACTGTAACAAATGACATCAGCAGCAATGTTGTCAAGATTCCAAAGCCAGTGGCCTCTCTGAGATGCTGTCCCTTGGGTATTCTATTCATACACTACTCTCAAGTTTTCCTTTAAAGGTCCAAGTAGCCCCTACTCACCTAAACAAGAGAGGGTACTGTTTGCCAAAAACAAACAGGCAGCAATATCCTGCAAAGTGTACAACCCCAGGGGTGAGGCTTTTGGGAATCTTCCTGAAGGGCTGGCACGGGGAATGGCGAGGCCTTGTCCTAGCAGTGACATCATCAGATATGGACCCTCGTCTGAGCAGTGATGTCATCAGACCCATTGATGTGGCAATACCTAGGCCTCTGGCAAAGCCAGGCTCTCCATCTACTGCCTGGCTACGGGGCAACATTCCATGGATCCCATTGGCCACACACACACACACACACACACACACACACACTTGTTGCACACTCGAAATTCCTATCATAAAGCCACCATGAAGTAGTTCGGGTGCAACGTGTACTGTTTTATCTCCTACAGCCTACAAAAACCATAGGATTTCCTCAGACCTTGGATTAATGGAACACAAACCCCTACAAGATGCTCCCTCAAACAAGCTCATCCCAGAGGCAAGAGTGGACGCCGTGCAAGCGTAGCGTTCTCCAAAAGCAAGAGGCAGGCTACAGTCCTGGCACTGACTCCCTTCCCTGTTCTTCAGCGCTGATGTCACCTCCCACTCCCCATATTGCCTCCTTGATTATGGAAACCGAGCCTTCTGTCATCTGCTTTTTGTTCCCAAGGTCCCAACTCCAACTCAGAAGGCTTCGTCACATTTTGAACTCTGCCTGCTCAAAGATGTCAGACCCCAGGCATCTATACTACTACCTGCTCCCATCCCTCCCTCACAACACATGCCACTGGTGTTCAGGATGCTTACACTGCCTGAAGCCAGTGAAATGATTCCCATCAGAACCTGGGTTTCCTGCTTCCCGAGCCAAAGGTACCCTCAAATCTTAACTGGAACACATCCTCTAATCCTGAAGAAGAAAGCCACCCACACGATGGTAACGGGTAAATGTTCTTTGCCACATTTGCACGCGTACTCAGATGCAGTCCATGTAACCACACTCACTAGCCTTTGCCAACACCTGTTTCTTTTAGTAAGGTAAAAAACAAAACAAAACAAAAACCCAAAAATTCCTGAAGACTTTTATCTAAGAAATTCGGATCCTAAGGGAAAAAGAAAATATTCAAGAGTGTCTACAGAACCAAAATCATAAAGAAACAAACAAACCAACAAAAATATGTGCAACATGTCAAAGGAAGGAGTTAGCGCCTGTATCACAATAGTAGTGAATAAGGGGTCTCTAGGCCCAGCTCTGCAAGAGGCATCATTTAAGCCCTGGCATTGTTAAATCCCTCTGGCTGCTTACAAGTTTTCCCTTGAGTCTTTTAAACAGATGAGCGGAAAGTTGGTAAGATTGCTTATCTTGCTGGTTCTGAAAAACATTACATATTTGTGATGCTCCTTTTGGTCAGTGTGACAGTAAATAGAGCCACCTGGGAAGATGGACCACACATGAGAAAATGCCTCCATCAGATTGGCCTACAGGGCAAACCTGTGTGGCATTGTCTTGATTAATGACAGATGTGGGAGGGTCCAGCCTACAGTGGGTGGTTCCACCTCTGGGCGGGTGGTTCCACCTCTGGGCAGGTGGTCCTGGATTGTATAAGAACAGCCTGAGCAAGCCAAGAGAAGCAAACCAGTAAGCATCGTTCCTCCATAGTCTCTGCATCAGCTCCTGCCTCCAGGTTCCTGCCTTGAGTTCCTACCCTGGCTTCCTTCCCTCAATGACGACCTGGAAGTTGAAGGCAAATAAATGCTTTCTTCTCCTAGCTGCTTTTGGTCGGTGTTTTATCACAGTGAGAGATAGAAAAGCAGGATAGTGGTTGAGGTGGGGTCGAAGGGAAGTTCTGGTTGAAAACAAGCTTTCTAGCACCAGTAAAGAAACTGAAGAGTCACAGTAGACCAGTAAACCCTTAGCTACCACATCTCTCTTGCAAAAATTACTTCTAAACTAATAAGACCAACATTTCCCAAAGAACTTTCTAGGCAGTGCCTTGTGTTATCTTTATTATGTAGGTGGACTTGGTATCCAAGGGCTGAGTTTGTCCATAGCGGGGTGTCCTTCTGACCCCACTCTCTTCTTCTTCATGAACATATTGTCTCAAAGACCGAGGCAAAGAACCAAGCAGAACACTGATTCGGTGGGCTCTGTTGGGCTTTTTTTTTTTCTCACCTACGGAAGTTACCTGAATGTTTTTTTCCTTTTGATTTTACAGCAATCTAAATATAACACAGAGCCGGTGCCTTCCATGGCAAGATGGCTGTCTTTTGACCTCCTCCTTGAGGCCTCAGAAGGTCCCCTGGATACCTTCTCACCATAGATCCAGGCAGGTGAAACCTTCTTATACTCATCTACTCTAGGGTTTTAGTTAGTTAGGGTTTCTGTTGCTATGGCGACACCATGACCACGGTAACTCTTACAAAGAAAACATTGAATTGGGATGGCTTGCCTACAGTTTCAGAGGTTCAGTCCATTATCATCATGTCAGGGAGCATGGTGGTGTGCAGGGAGACACAGTGATGGAGAAGAAGCTGAGAGTCCTATATCTTTCAGGCAACAGGAAGTCGACTGAGACACCGGGAGGTATCCTGAGCATAGGAAACTTCAAAGTCCACCCCCACAGTGACACACCTCCTCCAACAAGGCCACACCCACTCCAACAAAGCCACACCTCCTAATAGTGCCACTCCATATGAGATTACAGTGGCCCGCTATGTTCAAACTACCACACCTAGTGACCAAGACCTCAGGGGAAGATGAGAGATTCATAACTATACATGCCAAAGCTTGGGATCAAATTGACATTTCAGAAGATCCAAGAAGTTACACATAAACAATGCCCAGGGACTATCTATGAATATTTATGGATCGACTCACAGTGACTAAGTGGCTTATCCAAGTTCACACTGTTAGAAAGAGGAAACAAAGACAGGGACTTTAAACTTTGACTGGCCAGATCTATGTGCATACATCTAAAGATGGTTTTCCTCGTTATTAGGCAATGTGGAGCTAAGCCTTGCTTTAGTTCACCACCACGGACACTGACATAGAGAGATGTAGTAAGAAGACAAAGCTCTTCAGCAGACATTTATGATGGGAGAACTCAGAAGCGAGCTAAGCAAAACAAAACAACAGAGAGGGTAGTCACAGCAAGGCTTACAAAACAGTGATGGCTTATGGGGTTAATTAATAAAAGACAGAACTAGGAGAGCACATATAATACTCAAACTGAACCCCAGCTCTCCTAACTGGGGAAATCCAGATGAGTAGAAATTAGCACTGAAGGATTTTTTTTTCCAGAATAAATAACGAGGACTCTGGAGGCATGCACCTCCTGTCCTTATCTCTCCTCCGCATGCTCAAGTACTGGGCAGTACTAAGTCTGGAGCCTGCACTTGTGTACATTCTAGAAAGAGACAGGTAAAAAGATGAAAGTGATGGATACCACAAACTGGGCGTGGCCTGGGTGTGGCACTGGGTTAGCATAGCTGTTAGGGAGCAGTGTTTCCTTATCAAAGATTATTAGGTATTAAATGTTGGAAGGGCTGGCTTCCTTTCCCAACGATAGACTTGACTGCTCAGGTGAATTCTACACACGCAGAATTTAAGACATTTTCAACAGTCATACCATACGTAGTTCACAGAGTTGAGAATCCCACTTTCTGGTTGAACTGGGCCGTAAAAAGAAATCTCATTTATATTTAGGCACCAACTTGGACAGAACCCACGTTGCTAGGCTCCTTCCTTCCATATCGTGGAAAATAGTGATTTTGAAGCTAAATACCCTAACATAGACTACTTTTCTCTTTTAATCCCCTGTGTGTGCTGAAGATGGAACCAGAATCTCCCTCCCAGGCATGCCTGTGAGCACACATTTTTATATTTCTAAACAAGACATTTAGTGTAACATTATCCTTGATGTAACTAATTCCTGTGACAGAACTCACGAAAGATCAAAGGAACTTAATAACCAACACGGGTTTTACAGTAAAAACTGCACCAGACGACGCGAAGAACAAGGAGTTCACCCTAATGGTTTGGCATAAGCGACTAACTGTGCAAACCCAGGAAATGAGCTTGAAGTCCTAATTCTCAGCACTCTGGATTCTATCAAGTGCCACCTGAGGTTCCGTGGCCCTAAAGCCCCAGAAGCTAAAACCTGTTGCTCCCCGCATTGACACCTGTTCCGGAATCCGGCGCTGACCACGGATTATGACACCTCCAATTTTAGGAAGGTTCCGGGTCTCGGCAAGTCTGGCTGATGGATCAGTGAAGAGAAGTCTATTTCTGGCCTTTCTCATCGGATGTGACAGAAGGCACTTCAGAGGCATGCCTAATCACGTGGACGGGACTGTCCTCAGGGCAGAGTTTAACAATGTGCTCCGGCTATAAATGATTATTACATGAGATCCTGGGGCAAGCAACCTGGGACACAGATTCTTTAGGCAGAGAGAGGCTGAACAGGCCCTGGAAATTCCCTGGGAGCAGAGCTCTCTGTGGTAGGTTCAGTGTCCCCAGCTTAGAGTTCTCACTGTCCTTGAAATGAGTCTCTGCTCTGATTTATAATTAGCCAAAAGCCAGGGGCTTCCTGACTCACAGTATACTTCAGCTTCCACACAGCACTGGGGACACTCAGTGTGTCTCCTGAGGGCCAATGACAATGTGTGACAGTATGAAAACGTGGATGCAAAGGGAACATGGGGACATGCTCGGCTCCGCTGCTATGAATGTTAAAGTAGTCCATTGAGGACCCAGGCTTCCGTGAACTAAACGAAGGGTGAGAGGGTAACAAGAGCACAAGATGAAGAAGAATGAAGGAAGAGTAAGAAGGGAACTGGGAAGAGGGTCCGGTAGGTTACGGACCTATTTAGGAACTGAGAAGACACAAAGGATGAGGGTCCCTGTCTCATCAACCCATGCTCCAGTAGCGGAACTGGAGGACGGGCCACACCCTCCCGAGCACTTTCCAACGGGAGCTCCTGGTAGAGAGAAAGAAGGAAGCAAAGAGAGGAACAGACAATCCCTTCATCAGATCCCAGGGGTGCTTAACCAACCTAAAGGGCATTCCACACAGCGCCTGCTAATGCTAACGCAATTGCCAATCCCCAGTTAAGAGTGTGGCTATCAGGATAACAAAGGTATGGCCAGACTTTACAAGCCCATTCAATTAGAAAACTTAGACCATATTCAAATCCACCTGCAGTCAATATTTGGTTCTTTAAAATAGCTGTCAACGACATTAGTGTGGGAAACGGGCTCAAGGGAGAAGCTGGAGTTGGCTGGAGTGAGGGGGAGATAAAAAAGGGGGTAAGAAGAGAAATATGCTATATACATGTATGAAATTTTCAATAAATTTAATATAAAAAAACCCTCTGACCCAAAGACTCTTACAATAAGAAATTATATAATAATATATGTAAAAGAAACTAGTTTTAAAACCACTCCTGGGGGGGGCTGGAGATATGACTCGGCAGTTAAGAGCATTGGTAGCTCTCATATAGGTCCTGAGTTCAATTCCCACATGGTAGCCCAGAGCCATCTATACTGGGATCTGATGCCCTCTTCTGGCAGGCGGATGTGCATGCAAATAGAGCGCCATATACATAAAATAAAGAAATCTCAAAAAATTATTTTAAAAACATTGCTTCTTGATATTTTCATAGAAACACAAAGAAACATGTACTCCCAAACTTTCTATAGCATATACGAGTAAAATTTTCAAAAGATTTTTTAAAAATTACATTCTATTTATTTGTTTTTTTCCCCGAGGCAGGGTTTCTCCATATAACAGCTGTGGCTGTCCTGGAACTCGCTTTTTAGAACAGGCTGGCCTCGAACTCACTGAGATCCGCCTGCCTTTGCCTCCCAAGTGCTGGGATTAAAGGCATCAGCCACCACCACCCAGTACATTCTGTTTATTTTTTAAAGACAACTTGGAGATGTTAATTATTTCCTCGTTCCCCCATGGGAGTTCTAGGGATCAAACTCAGGCTGGGTTGTGGTAAGGGCCTTTACTGGCTGAACTATCTCACTTCTCCTTGAATGATGCTTTAATCCCTAGATGTTGTAAGCGTTGGTCTATGCCATCCTGTGTTGCTTAATAAGGGGACCCTTCAGAGATGGTATCTCCAGGCCATGTTGTCATTGTCCGGTTGTCAGAGCTCAGGTGCACCATTGTGTAGATGACACAGGCCACTATACTGCTCTATGGTACATGGCATTGTGTACGTGGTTTAGAGCTAATCAAAACACAGGCACCACTTTCCTGTATTTAGAGTGTGATAGACTAAATAAAAACCAGTAAAACACTGTGCTGGCTTTGCTCAAGGCTGACTTCTAAAGTAGCCAAGGGCACTGTTTTCCAATTGGAACTGTGAATAGTTGGGGTTAAACGACACTAAAATAAATAGTGGGGTTGGAGAGATGGCTTAGCATGCTGGCCTCTCTTCAAGAGGACCCAAGTACAGTTCCCAGCACACAGTAGGCAGCTCACAGTGGCCTTTAACTCCTGTGCCAGGGGATCCCACAGGCTTGCCTGGCCTCCATGGGTACCTGCATACATGTACACATATTCACACACATAAAATAAAATCTATGGTTGAGCCTTGATGAGGAAATACTCCAAGTCCTGGGAAATCTACATTCGAAGGTATTTTAAATAAAAGATGTGTGAAAGAAAATTCCTGGAAAGGAGCTGTGTCTGGCGGTGAAGAAAAAAAAAACAAAAACAAAAACAAAACAAAACAAAACCTCCTGGATGGAATGTTTGTGTCTACAGAGACTGACAGACCACCTGTGCGGAGACTATTGTAGGCTCAGAGGCTGATTATCTTGGGCTAGTTCTAACCTTCTGAAACAGCCATTTCTCATTCCACTCTGCATCTGAACTAACACCTCAGGCTAGAGAGATGGCTCAGCAGTTAAGAGCACTGGCTGCTCTTCCAAAGAACTTCCAGGTTCAATTCTCAGCACCCATGTGGCAGCTCACAGCTGTCTGCAACTCCAGTTTCAGGGGATCCAACACCCTTACACAGACACACATGAAGGCAAAACACCAAATGCACATAAAATAAAAATAAATCATTTTAAAAATAGAATAGTTAGAAACTATTAACTTAGCAGGACGTGAACTTCCACCAATCCAAGGCCTAAGAACGTGATTGGATACCATCTTGGGCTCATAAAGTAGCTCCCCCACCTCATGGGACCAGCCTCTCAGTGTACTCACCAATGTATTCTAAAGATGCCTTGATTTATGGCTCTCTTTGTTCTGTAAAACTATAAAGACCCTGCGAAACTGCCTCTGCATTGGAACATGGACTTTGGTATCCTAAATCTGTGTTTCTGGGCCATGGTCATTCAGAATGGCTCCTGAATAAACTATTTCTTATTCTCTTTAAGATGAAAGTTGGGTTTATTTCACATTGACGGGTATCAACTGAGCTTTCTTAAACCTGACGTACTCAGAATATCTAGTATCTTGCATATTATCTATAATCATCCAATCTAGTTTATTGGGGGTGGGTGGGAAGAGAATCAAGAATTTACGAAATAAATTAGGAAAATGCCTTACAGAAGAACAGCCGTCGGATGGAAACAGAGCGTCTCATTTTGGCCAGTGTGCCACTAAAGCTCGGAGGAGCAGCCTAATTCTAGGAAAGAATAAACCAAAGGAGCTAGAGGGTGTGACGTCCGGAACAACAGCTGAGGGCAACCGTGAACAGAGCCGTGACACCTGAGCTGACAGTGGTACTCAGGATCGGGACAGGAAGGATTCGCGGAGGACATAGGAAAGCACTTATCTCCAGACGCTGCCTGAGAAATGCCAGCTCCCTGGAAACGGGCCCTCCCAAACACACCTTTATTAATAAACACCCCACATCCTTCTGCTCCTCTCCACTAGTTAATCTGGAGTTCCTGGGTATTCAAGGGAAAACTTACACTCACAACAAAATTCTGTCTCCATGCTTTTTTTTACTATATCCAAAGTCAAAGACAGGAGAAAGAGGCCCGGGACGGGGCAGAGAACTGGAGATTTGGGGATGTTCAATTGTAGGAGAGCACTACCATCTGGATTTCCCTTCCACATCTGTTAATTAGCTTCCTCGAAGTAATTCTATTTAAGATAATCCCTAAAGCCAGGTTTTCCCTCACTTCAAAGTATAAATGCTCAAGCCAGGAACTGTAAAGCAGGCCTGTAAGACCAACATTCAGGAGGTCGAGGCAAGCAGACTCCGAGTTCCAGGCTGGCCTGGGCTACAGAGTAAGACTCTGTCTCAAGAAACAGACGGCTAAGTATAAACACTTAAGTACATTCACAGGTGCCCGGGAAGAGGAGCAAGAAGTGCCACCTATGTCTCATACTGCGGGTAAAGTGGATGCAGAAAAGATCCCGAAGGGGGAAAAAGCTAGGCATGATGGTGGCACACCCCTTCGATCCCAGCCCTCAGTAGGCAGAGGCAGGTGGATCTTTGGGTTGGAAGCCAGCCAGGGCTATGTAGCGAGACCCTACCTCAAAAAACAAAACACAACATTGAGAAGAGTTTTAGTTATGTCAACACACTTACGTCAAAAATTCCCACATCATACAGTTTGCCTGCTGCATACAATGCACGAGTCCCAAGGTATTTTAGAGTGTGAGACGCTCATCACAATTAATTTTAAAAATTCCATCATCTATAAAGTCTCATTCCTGTTAGCATTAGTAATCACTCCCAGTTTCCGCGACTCCTGGGCCGAGGTGATTATGAATCCTCTTTTTGTCTTTGCCGTCCTGTGTGTCTGGCTTTTTTTTTTTCTTTTTTCTTTTTGGTTTTTTTTCGAGACAGGGTTTCGAGTAGTTTTGGAGCCTGTCCTGAAACTAGCTCTTGTAGACTAGGCTGGCCTCGAACTCACAACGATCCGCTTGTCTCTGCCTCCCGAGTGCTAGGATTAAAGGCGTGTGCCACCACCGCCAGGCTAGCGTGTTGTTTTTTGAGGTTGATCCACTTCTGAGCACAATGCTTCATTTCTTTTGCTTGCTGCAGAGCGTATTTGTCAATCGTGTTTTAAGAAGACGATAAAAGCCCACCCTTCTTCCTTTGTCAGACAAATGCACCATGTACTGGAGGAGGCTGCTAATCGTTGAAACAGAAAACTGATTTTTCTTTGATCTGATTTTGACCTTGACCATTTTTACTTGTATCTATGAAGACTCCAAACAGAAATCGTATGTGTTTTTTTTATTATATTTATTGATGAAATAAATTTAATCATTCATGCCAGGCAAAATTTTAGTACTTTATAAGCAACTACCTTAGAAATGAGAAACAGTTTTAACAATGTCCAGACTCCAGAATACCAAGAAATTTATCCTTCGGTGAGAAACAACATAATCACGGGTAACAGAGCCGTTACAAAAATGTGTGAAGTCACCCTAACCTGAAACACCCAGGAGTGGACCAAGACTATCTTAGAGGCCATTTGACAATAAGCTCTCGTGCCCTGTGTCAAACAAGCACATATCCGGGCTCTCCTTCACTCAGCATGGAGCCAGGCAGGGTAAATCAAGGAGGCCCTGATGAGATGCTTGGTAGGAATCTCACCTTCCCTTCTCTTCCATCCTTTCCTCCCAGAACCCACCCACTACTTGTCCTCTGACATGGTCCCTTCTGGAGACTTCCCTGACATTGGTCAGAGTCTGTGGGCCCAGCTTGGAGGCAGCAGCTGAGCACAGATCTGTGTGTTCTCTTGGATCGTTCTGTCACACGAGGCACGGCCATCCCCACCGCAAGAGTGAGCTCGCTCCACCAGTGGTTCTTGGAGGCTTGTCTAGATCAGCATCCACTAAGAACTTGTTGGCACAGTCTCAGGGTTTTCCCCAGTCCTACTCGACCGGAAACTCTGGGATGAGGTCCAGAAAATCTGTTTCAACATGGAGCGTTCTTTGGATGCAGGAAACATCTTGGCAATCGCAGCTCTATGACTTCCTCTGGCCTTCTAAACTTCATCTACACTCACCTTGGGCTGTTGTCCTGGCTTCCTGCTTGTGATAAAAAAACAAAGTCCCGAGAGGGCTTGTGCTGGCTCAGAACACAGTCGCCAGCCCTCCCTCATTCCCAGCTGCACACCCTGCTGGCTCATGGCCTGCCTGAAGCCGCTCCCGCTATCATGGATCTGACCCTTATCAGTGCCCTACTCAGTGTTCTAGCTTCATGACTTCTCCCTTCCCTTATTCTGAATTTTCCATCTCCTGCTATTAATTATCCCATAGACTGTTATTTTTCCATCTTGAAAAAAAAAAGGGTTCCTACTACAGAGACATTTAAACAACTGTGCTTACGACTGCTTTGCTCACAGCAAGGAGAATCAGCCTAGCTATCCACCGAAGATGAATGGAGAATGAAAATGTGGCAAACATGCAAAATGGAATTTCATTCAGCCATAAAAAAACTGAATTATGAGATTTGCAGAAACATTAATAGAACTGGAAAGTACTATAATAAATAAGATAACCCAGGCTCACAAAGACAAACACTACTCTTTCGTACATATATTCTAGCTTCTAATTTGTGTAACTATAAATGTGTATTTATGTGAGAGTGAGTATACATAGGGACCAGAGAAGTAGAAAGGGTTCCATGAAAAGAATGGGGCGGGGCTTTATTGGAGAGGGAGTAAGAGGAGAGTGGACTATGTATGATCTAAGAGTGGGGATATTCAGGGTGGAGATTACAAGTGAGAGCAGGGAGGGAGGACGCATTGAGAGGAGGGGAAATGGCAGTGAAAACTTGGTATAGATGACAATACCAGAAGGAAGCCTGCTACTTTCTAAATGGATTTTTTTTATTAAAGACTTACTTATTTTTATGTGCATTGGTGTTTTGCCTACATGTGTGTCTGTGTGAAGATGCCAGATCCCCTGGAGCTAGAATTACAGACAGTTGTGAGCTGCCATGTTGGTTCTGGGAATTGAACCCAAGTCCTCTGGAAGAACAGCCAGTGCTCTTAACCACCGAGCCATCTCTCCAGCCCTAAATGGAAATTTTAAGTTTGAAAAAATTAAAGTAGGGGCTGAAGAGATGGCTCATCAGTCAAGAGCACTTGATGCTCTTGCAGAGGCCCTGAGTTTAGTTCCCTGCACCCGCATGGTAGTTTATATCCATTATAACCAGTTATGGATATAACTCCAGTTCCAGGGGATCTGATGTCCTCTTATGGACTCTTCAAACACCAGGCACACAGCTCACGTATGCACCTGCAGGCAAGATACTCATACACAGAAAACAGGCACAACCGAAAAGGTTACTTTGAAAGAGTCCTCGTGGCCTCCATGTTCTTTGTTAGCTAATATCATTTTTTTTAATTGAGATCTGACTGGCATCAGATAAAACACAGATTCTAAGGGGTCCAGTTAATGGCAATCAAAGCCTCCTGGGAATGCAACCTGGTATACAACAGAAAGCCTTACCAGCACTCACTGGCCTTCCTGCCTGCCTCTTTTCAGTCAATTTCGCCTCACACATTCAGGCCCTAGCCTATCTGACCAATAGAACCAATTGAGGCAACTCCACAGATTCAAGAAACACAGTTTTCTAGTATTCTGTGCTGTCTGATACTTTAACTCAGTGAAATGTACTTGGCATTTGCTTATGTTGTCTGGTGGTACCAGTTGTGATTTCTCCCCACCTTCCTTGCTGAGTAGAGCTTTCTGATTGAACTTCACAGCCTTTATCCATTCATTTACTGATGGATACTTGGACGAGCTCTGATTTTTTAAAACAATATGATAACTAATGACGCAATGAACATTTGAGGAGGCAAATGTTATTTTGTAAACTGACTTATTTGGTGAAAGAAAGAGAGAGAGAAAGAGAGAGAGGGAGGGAAGGGAAGGAGGGAAGGAAGAAAGGAAAGAAGCAAGCAAGCACACATAACTTTGGAAAGTTTACTTGGAAAAGGCAAAGAAGAAATTGCAAGGTAACTTGAAGTATGGTAGAGAGACAGAGCAGTTAGAAGCCACCAAAAATCGAAGAAGAAATTGCAAAGTAACTTGAAGTGTGGTAGAGAGACAGAGCAGTCAGAAGCCACCAAAAATTCAAGTCCAAGGTGACAAGGGTACAACAAGGAAAAAATAAAAGGAGACTGGACAGAATGAGGGGACGATTTCAAGAGTGAAGGCAGCCCTTGGGGCTTTAGTTCAAATGACTCATGGAGCGGGAAGTAGGGGAACTGGAATTTTGAGATAAAGATATTAAATCCAACTTCGGCCCGAACAGTTTGAGATGTGATTGGTGGTTTGGAGTTGCGCTTTCCAGAGAGAAGCTGAAGTGTAGCTATGAAATTCTGCAGAGCACAAAGGAGACTAACCAGACAGATCACACACGACAGTGAGAGGCGAGACCGAGCCACCCATCCAGGGAGTCCAGAGAGTCTCCAGCAGTCTGAGAATCTCAGCATGAGCACGCTCATGGAGCCACAGAAGAAGTTGAAGTACCTGCGCAATATCTACTCCTTCTTACTCCAAGTCATCAGAACCCAACAAGCATGTCATTTCATTTCCTCTGCTTGTAACAACCAGGGGCTCAGCCCAAAAGCTACCAAAAGAAGTCAGATGGGAGTTCTGGGGAAGGCTCTTGGTGTATAGTACATGAGTGTCTGGAAGATGCTAACATCCAGAGCAGATCTGAAGCCCGCTTTCCTTCTAGACCGTTAGATGAGATCACGATGGTCTATAGTATGCAAGACAGGTTGAATAAGGGTCCCCAGCATCTGGAGTATTTGTTATAAAGGGCATCCAGAGCAGAAAGGCTAAGAAATTATGAGACTACAGAGGAGAGAAGAATATTGTTGAAACTGAAAAAAAGAAAAACCCTTTGGAATACGAAGACAAGCACAAGATACTACCTGGTGAGTGTACGCAAGCATACATTTGCCTCTGCGGTTGTGACAGAACACCGACCGGAGCCATGCATGGAGAAAAGGGTTTCTATAGCTTACAGGCTACAGTCCATCATGGAGGAAGCAGGGCAGGAACTCAAGTCTGGGAACGTGAAGGCAGGAACTGAAGCCGAGGCTTGAAGGAATGATGCTTCCTGAGTCACTCAGTTCTCTATCTCTCTCACACAGTTCAAGAGCACCTGCCCAAGGGGTTGCTCCACCCACAGTGGCTAAGCCCTCCCTCCCATGTCAATTACCAATCCAGAAAATTGCATGTGGTCTTGGCCCTTATCTGTGTTTTCCAATGGTCTTAGGTGACCTCTGCGAAAGGGTTACTTGACCTGTAAAGGGATCACAATCCACAGGTTGAGAACCACTGAGCTGGGACAATGTTCCTTTACCTAAACCCATTATTTATGCGGATAAATCTCACACATAAATGACTAATGTGCTTGATCCATCTACAATTGTAATAAAAATTCATGATTAAGAAGAATATGGCATGCTCTCCATTTCTTGCTCTCTCATTTCTTGCTGATACTTGGTTTGGCCTGCTGAAGATAGTTGTTTTGAAATGAGTGAAAACTATCCCTAACCATGTAAAAAAAAAAATTCTGGCCATATTAGTAAAAGGTGAAGCAATCAGTTTTTAATTAATAACTAATGAGCTGTGGGTGGTAGCAAGGTCAGATGATAATGTTGGGAAGTCCAGTCTCTCCTCCCACTTATGCGTTTCATGGATTAAACTCAGGCCATCGGGCTTAGTGGCAAGCGCCTTTACCTGCTGAGCCACCTCATCAGTTGTGAAGGTTTTATTTCTTAGTTATTTTGGAACATGCTCTCCAGCGTACTCGATAAACACACACCTTACGATGCAGGAACCTCCACACATTCCGGTGAGCATGATTCTTTCGAGTGACTACATAAAACTATGACTTCAGGTGGTATAGGGACTGGATGGCATATATGACCCTCAGGCAGGGGTTGGCTTTTTGAAATCATTCAAAGGCATCCTCATGGAATAAGATGGATCCCAGCTGGATTAGCAAGGCTTTTATGTCTAGACGTCTATATCATTGCAACAAAGCGCACAAAACCTAGCAATGCGTTCTCCATGAAAGAAAGCGGAAATGTGCAAATCCTTGTCGCTCGTTCCTTGTCAAGGGCAGACGGCCCCCATCACTCCCACAAAAAGCGCCCACAAAGTCACAAGGTTCTACAGGGGGGTGGGATGACAGGATAATTCTAAGGGACCCTCCTGTGTTTGCCAAAGCAACGCCTCGGTGTCCACGTCCTCTAAACTATAAACTTGGATACCATATTCAGGCTCATTCCCATTGTTCCGGAATTTCAACTCATGGTAGAGGTGCTACCGTCACCAGGGAATGTTCTGGAAAGCTGATTCAAAAGCTCCACACAGAGTTAGTTGTATGGTTGGCAAAGACATGGGTTTGAAGAAGCAGCTTCTACAACATCCTCTGTTTTTTCCCTCCTGGAACATGTGCACTGAGATAGCCCAGGGCACATGTTTCTCACTAGGGGACCTCTGAGTTCCACTGCCCTGCAAAGCTTCCCAGCATGCACCTGGGGCTCCTGCTGAGACCACGGAGCACAGTCCTACTCAAGCCTAGTAATGAAGGCATGGGGTCTTCCATTCGGTTGCAACATTCAGATGACTCAGACAGGAAACTCCTATAATCTTACTGAAATTTCTGGCATAAGGGATGGAGGGAGGTTTATAAAAAGGAGAAAATACGCCTGCAATTATAGAATCACACTATGAAGTGGAGCAGATAAGAGTTCCAAGAGTCAAGCCTCCAGCCCAGATGCAACCATTATTTGTGAGTTCCTTGGAAACCCCCAAAGGCTCATCTTTAATAATTAACTTGCAAATCCCTTTCCAAAAAGCATTTCATAGGTGCGCTTATCGCTGCTGTCATCAAATTAAGGACAATTCTCTGGTGTGTCTAGGTTTCTTTACTGTTTTCATTTTTGCCCTCTGATTTCAAGAATGGCAACATCGCTTGCTGCTGATTTATATTTCCAGGGCCAACAGTGACTGGACTGACAGAGCGTTCAGTGTGGAATGAATGAATGAATGAATGCAGAATAGCTTTCTGCGCCTGTGGATGGTGCTACCTGGGAGGGGCCAGTACAGCATTCAGCCCGGAACTCCTCTTGCTATAGTCTCTGCTCACCACTGGAGTCCAAGGGATTCCCCAATTAAAGTCCCAGGCAGTATCTGCCAGCTCAGACAGGTACTAGGGCATCAAAGGATCATTGTTTGAGTGCGCCCCTCCCCCAAGGGCTTATGTGCTGTAGTTTGGTCTCTATTTGAAGGTGATAAGGAGTAGGCCAGGCTGTGAGGGAGGAGCCCCACAGATCAAAATGGGTGGCTTTTTAGAAGAAGGGGAAAGAACGGAATGAATATACGTTTTTTTTCTTGCCACGTAGAGTCTTGAAGAGCACCAGGGTCCTGCTAGTAAAAAGACAACACCAGGAGTAGCATGTTGATCTCACATCTCAAGAGCCAGGAGCCGGAAGAAATCTTTTCTTTATAGAACATCTTGCCTCAAGTATTTCATCATGGTAAAAATAAATGGACTAACACAGGGCATAGGGAAATTTTCCTTGTATTAAGCGTACATAATCAGACTGTAGAACTCAAGATAGCAGAATTGTGAATGAAGCCCTTCTTGATATTTGGAGCGATTGATTGGATCCAAGCAACTGAAGAATACTCAAAAAAAGAAAAAAAAAGGGAAAAATGCATTGTTAAGACAAGTGGAGAAAATTAAATGCATTCTTCCATATATGTATATATTTAATTTTCCTCATAATTAGAAACCTGCAGCATATTCCATCTCCGGGGAAATCTAATCTGCTCACTATTCTGCAGAATGGCTACAAGACAGAAATCCTTGCTATTAACAGAAGCTTTCCTTTTTATTATTATTATGGCTCAATTTATTCAACTTTAATTACTTCAAAGGCAGGAGCAACTTCTGGCCAAGATAAGAGACACATTGGACTCCCATTTGGTACTCCTTATGCAGCCTCTGATTCAAACGCTTATTAGCTCATCCTAATTTACAAAGTAGAAAGTCCTGAGGCATGCCAGGTGGGGAAAAGCCATTGCTCAGAGGCCGCTTAAGGGCAGATGGATGGAGAAGGCCCAAGTCTCCCGGTCCCACCCATTCTTCCTATGGTATCCTTGTCCTTTTTATAATTTACCAAAATTTAGGCCAGCACTACTGTTTAGTCCCAAGAAGGACTTGGTCCAGGAAGAATTTGTTCTCTTTTAATACAACACAGGCTGAAAAAAAAAACTGCTGCCCGAGTACTTAGGATAAAGACGTGTCTGACACAAGACCTCCCAATGTCATTGTCAAAACCCGTGCCCAAGATTGTACTGATACATACTTAACTCTATCAAAAGAGCCTGATTTTCCAAAGCCATTTGCAGAAAACACCCAGGCTACAGTTCTGGAAAGCCGTGCACTCACAGTTCTCTCTTCTGAATTGATAAATACGTGCAAAGCAGAATGCTGAATGCCACTCCGCCTGGCCATGTCACTATGCTGCAGTCCTCATAGTGATACTGCTGGGCATGGCTTCACTTAGCCATTCTAAAGGGAACAAGAAGGGGTCTTTGGAGTAGCCACAGCCACATCCCAAAGAGGTTCATCTGATTTGCACAGTGACGGTCTACTTTGAGCCAGGCTCTCTGGTCCCCTTCACAATCTTACCAAGGAGATGTTTCTTTTCCAAAGTTTGAGATGTATGTTATTAAATGATAATCCCAGGAGTCACATCCATCAACAAAGGCACAGTTTGCTCAGAGAAAGCAAAACGGCCTTTGTAAATCACCCGTGAACGTTCACCCCTGCATCTCTGCAAACGCAGTGCTTTTGGCATCTCTTAGAGTAAGAAAATATTTTTAGAGGTCTTTCCCCCCCTGCAGTTGTGACTTTCCCTGTGGGAGCAACCATTATCACCATCAGACTCCTGACAATCCACCCACAATCTCTCTCCAAATCGCTCCTCTGCCTCCCTTCCCCAGTGCTCCGTCCTAAATTGCTCCCTCCAATTCCCGCCTCCCTGACTTCCAGACCTCTTCTCCTCTCTGTCCTTGAGTCAGAGGGCAGATCGAACTTCCCACGTGGGATGACAGCAATTGCCCTTCACAGCCTCAGAAACTATTGCAGTCCAAAGAATTTAACAAAATCAAAGCCACAGCCAGGGAGACAGTTTCTTTGTGATGAGCACATGTTAAAGAGACTCAATTGAGCATTACTGGTGCTTAAAAAAAGAAGACTTTAAAGTAAAATTGTATATTTGCTGTCCATCATTTTAAAAAATCATGTGTGGCATATGTACATATATGTGTGCGAGTGTATAGGCCCATGCATCTGTGGCGTTCAGAGGACAATGTCATGGTGTGCCCTGTTCTGTCATTCTCCACCTTACTTCCTGGGCACAGCATTTATCACTGAACCTGGAGCTACAACTGGCACCCAACAGACTCCAGAGGCTTCTTTCTCCAGCCATTAGGCCTGCACTGGCTAGAGTCACCACACCTATCCACTTACGTGAGTGCTCAAGAGTCAAACTGAGGTCTTTGCTTGGACCACAAGCTCTCTTGCCTATGGAGACATCTCTCCAGCCCCATTTAAAAAATACTGGGTAAAATCTCAAAGGCCTGATTCTGCCAGGTAGACCATCATCCACACACTTACCATGAAATGTCATCAAAACACCAGGCAGCAAAACTGACCTGCAACTAAAACACCTAAGTTACAGAGGAAGATTTTGTAAGCACTTCATGGTAACCCAGTGACAGAGTTCAATGGCAGTAGATAGTTAATTGAAAGTCCAGCCACATTAGAACCCCAATCAGAATCAAGTTGCAGTTCTTTCAATCACTGTTTATTTCTTTGTTCTCACAAAGTCCCCATTCACACTGCCTTTGAGGACACTGCAGGGAAGGACAGGCAGAGTGAGATGTCACCATGCCTTCAGAAGGCCCTGCAGCCTAGATGCAGTCTTCCAAATTAATTGGGCGGGTGGGCAGGAGAAATGGGGAAGAAGTGGGAGGAAGAATGCGATCAAAATAAATTTTATGAAATTCTTAAAGAATATAAAGAATCAGAATTTTCCTCAAAGACAGACATCGCCTCAGAGTAAAGGGTTGGGGAAAAGTTTTCCAATCAAATGGACCTAAGAAACAAGCGGGTGTAGCTATCCTAATATCTAACAAAATAGACTTCAAAGTAAAATCAATCAAAAGATACAAAGAAGGACATTTCATATTAGTCACAGGAAAAATCCATCAAGAGGAAATATCAATACTGAACATCTATGCCCCAAATACAAGGGCGCCCTCATATGTAAAAGAAATACTACTAAACCTTAAATCACACATTAAACCCCACACACTAATAGTGGGAGACTTTAATACCCCCCTGGACAGGTCTGCCAGACAGAAAATTAACAGAGAAATAAGGAAACTAACAGAGGTTTTGACTCAAATGGACATAACAGACATCTATAGAACATTCTATCCAAACAGAAAAGAATATACCTTCTTCTCAGCACCTCATGGAATCTTCTCAAAATTTGACCACATACTAGGTAACCTCATACGAGCAAACCTCAACACATACAAAAAAATTTGGAATAACCACATATATCTTATCAGATCACCATGGCTTAAAAGTAGGATTCAACAGCAACACTAATTCTAGAAAACCCACAAACACAATGGAAATTAAACAACGTTCACCTGAATCACCAATGGGTCAAGGAAGAAAAAAAGGAAGACATTAAAGACTTCCTAAAATTCAATGAACATGACCACACAACATACTCAAATTTATGGGACAAAATGAAAGCAGTATTAAGAGGAAAGTTCATAGCACTAAATGCCTGCATAACAAAGTTGGAAAAATCCCACATTAGTGAGTTAACAGAACACCTGAAAGCTCTAGAACAAAAGAAGCAAACTCACCCAGGAGGACTAGACGGAGAAATAATCAAATTAAGAGCTGAAATCAACAAAACAGACAAACTTTTTTTCAAACTAACCAAAAGGCAGAGAGAGAATATCCAAGTTAACAAAATCAGAAATGAAAAGGGGGAACATAACAACAGACATGGAGGAAATCTAGAGAATCATTAGGTCATATTTCAAAAACCTGTACTCCATGAAATTAGAAAATTTAAAGGAAATGGACAATTTTCTGGATAAATATCACTTACCAAAATTAAATCAAGACCAGATAATCAAATTAAATGGCCTATAACTGCTAAAGAAATAGAAATAGTCATCAAAAGTCTCCCAACCAAAGACAGTCTGGGACCAGATGGTTTTAGTGTAGAATTCTACAAGATTTTCAAAGAAGATCTAATACCAATACTGCTCAAATTGTTCCACACAATAGAAACAAAAGGAACACTGCCAAACTCTTTTTATGAGGATACAATTACCCTAATACCCAAATCACACAAAGACACTACTGACAAAGAGAATTACAAACCAATATCACTCATGAACATTGATGCAAAAATACTCAATGAAATACAGGCAAATTGAATTCAAGAATACATCATCCACCATGATCAAGTCTTCTTCATCCCAGAGATTCAGGGATGGTTCTACATAGGAAAACCTGTCAATACAATTCACCATATAAACAAATTGAAAAAACAAAACAAAACAAAAACCCCAACATGACCATCTCATTAGCTGCTGAAAAAGCCTTCAACAAAATACAACATCCTTTTAGGATACAGGTCTTGGAGAGAGCAGGGATACAAGGAACATACCTAAACATAATTAAGGCAATAAACAGCAAGCCAACAGTCAACATCAAACTAAATGGAGAGAAACTCAAAGCAATCCCACTGAAATCAAGAACAAGACAAGATTGTTCACTCTCTCCATATCTATTCAATATAGTTCTTGAGGTTCTAGCTAGAGCAATAAGAAAACAAAAAGGAGATCAAGGGATACAAATCAGAAAAGAAGAAGTCAAACACTCACTATTTGCTGATAATATGGTAGTTTACATAAGTGACCCCAAAAATTCTACCAAGGAACTTCTACAACTCATAAACAGCTTCAGTAATGTAGCAGGAACAAGATTAACTCGAAAAAATCAGTAGCCCTTCTTTACACAGATTATAAATGGGCTGAGAAAGAAATCAGAGAAATATCACCCTTCACAATAGACACAAATAACATATATCTTGGAGTAACTCTAACCAAACAAGTGGAAGGCCTGTATGACAAGAACTTTAAATCTTTGAAGAAAGAAATTGATGAAGACACCAGAAAATGGAAAGATCTCCCATGTTCTTGGGTGGGTAGAATTAACACAGTAAAAATGCCAATCTTACGAAAAACAATCTATAGATTCAATGCAATGCCCATCAAAATACCAGCAAAATTATTCACAGACCTCGAAAGAACAATACTCAACTTCATATGGAAAAACAAAAAACCCAGGATAGCCAAAACAATCCTGTACAATAAAGAAACTTCTGGAGGCATCACAATCCCTGATTTCAAACTCTACTACAGAGCTACAGTACTGAAAACAGCCTGGTATTGGCATAAAGACAAACAGGAGGACCAATGGAACCGAATCGAAGACCCAGATATCAATCCATACACCTATGAATGCCTGATTTTTGACAAAGAAGCAAAAAAGTATAAAATGGAAAAAAGAAAGCGTATTCAACAAATAGTGCTGGCATAACTGAATATCAACATGTAGAAGAGTGAAATATATCCATATCCATCACCATGCACAAAACTCAAGTCCAACTGAACCTCATAGAAGAGAAAGTGGGAAGTACACTTGAACACAATGGCACAGGAGACGACTTCCTAAATATAACCCCAGTAGCACAGACACTGAGAGAAACAATTAATAAATGGGACCTCCTGAAACTGAGACGCTTCTGTAAAGCAAAGGACATGATCAACAAGATAAAATGGCAGCCTACAGAATTGGAAAAGATCTTCACCAACCCCACAGTAGATGGAGGGCTGATCTCCAACATATACAAAGAACTCAAGAAACTGGTCATCAAAAGAACAAATAATTCAATAAAAAAAATGGGGAACAGACCTAAACAGAGAACTCTCAACAGATGAATTTCAAAGGGCTGAAAGACACTTAAGGAAATGTTCAACATCCTTAGTCATCAGAGAAATGCAAATCAAAACAGCTCTGAGATTCTATTTTATACCTGTAAGAATGGCCACGATCAAAAACACTGATGACAATTTATGCTGGAAAGGTTGTGGGGAAAGGGAACACTCCTGCATTGCTGGTGGGAGTGCAAACTGGTACAGCTGCTTTGGATATCAGTATGGTGATTTCTCAGAAAATTAGAAAACAACCTTTCTCAAGACCCAGCAAGACCACTTTTGGGTATATACCCAAAGGATGCTCAATCGTGCTACAAGGACATGTGCTCAACTATGTTTGTCATAGCCAGGACCTGAAAACAGCCTTAATGCCCCTCAGCCGAAGAATGGATAAGGAAAATGTGGTACATTTACACAATGGAGTACTACACAGCAAAAA